>UELV01084754.1:0-12349 GCA_900490015.1 Megastigmus stigmatizans | reverse complement strand
AAAAATCGAGAAAACCACACACACACATACGTAATAATATTCAATGAAAGAATCCGAGTTATTAGACGAAAGTCTAGACTCAAATTAAAATTCCCACTAAGCGCGCGTCTGTCCGACGTGACATCAAGTACGTTATTTAGCCGTCAAATAATATGTCGTTGCCCGGCTCTCACCATGTGCCCGAAGTTCGAAATCGCATTTAAGATATATATGTATGTATCAAAGCAAGCGTAAGTTTTCCTCTGGGTCAAGCGACGTGGGGAAACGCTGCAGTTGCCTCGCGAGCTCTCGCCAACATCAGTCCCAGTAGAAAGTTGTATATATACCTATACGATATATATACAGGGCGCGGACGGAGAGGCAGTTGTGAGCCCGAAGGCACCCTCACGTGTTTGTGTGTGTGTGTGTGCGTGAGTGTATGGGCTTTGAGACTACCAAGTACCAGAGGCTACTACTACTGGCTTATTCAAAAGTTGTAATGGATTCTACCGATCACCGTATACACTTTCTCTCTCTCTCTCTCTCTCTCTCTCTCTCTCTCTCTCTCTCTCTCTCTCTCTCTCTCTCTCTCTCTCTCTCTCTGGTGGGGTGAGGAGAAATCGAGCTTTGATTTCCGTCGTAAACTACACGGGCCGATACGAGAGTGGCCCATAAATAACCTTTGATTTATGGAAAACCTATATATGTGCTAACTCCCATACCGTATGATCCTCCTCACCCTTTATGCTCGTAAATTAGGTATAAGCTCTTAATACCTTTTTGATTTTCTTTGACTGGTACTGTCTCTTCATTTTGAAATTATTGGCTTGTACGAAGCAGTCGATATACGAAAAGAGCCATTACAAAATTTAAGCTTAATTTTGATAATGTAATATTTGTAACTTGAAAAGAATTTTGGGCGTCGCACAATGTAGCTATTCCACCTATGCGTGGCAGAAAAATCTGACCGAATGCAGAGAAAATATAAAAAAAATCTATATTGAAATCGACAGGTTGAAAAAAAAAATGATTTCAATCGTTTTAGCTGTGATTTTTCATGCTCCCATAGCAATACTTTATGACAAAGTTATAAAAAAGTAGAATAGAACTTTTTGAGCAAATTGCAGAAGGCGTTCGATAAAATGGCCATTTTTACAACGTGACACAAGACATATTTACTTTACGAGATTCTAATTCATATTTTTATATTCAATGGCACAAATATTGAACAAACGTTTCCTATAAGAAAGCATAATTGATTTACTTAAGTTTTATCTGAGTCAATGGCTTTAATAAACTTTATAAACAATTTAATATATATAGTAGCACTGAGCTCTTCTTACAAATATACTTACAAATATTTTTATTTACTTAACGAATTATATTTATTACAGCATTTTAGCTAGTGACAAAAAGTATACGAGTAAAAGATTATTAATGTTAATTTATCAATAGAAATAATACTTGAAAAATATAATGCATAGACAAGTTTGTTAGAATACTGCTATAACCAAAACAAAGTTCAACGGACAATGTATTAACATTTGGCGTGCTGGATTGCAAAAGCTGAAGCGTATCAACACGAGGAAGGTGAGTTAGTAAAAGGTCTGAAGAGGAGCGCCACCGAAGAACAACTTAATTAGATAGATTGTCGGTAGTTCCCCTTAATACTCCCCTGTACTTTATTATACTTGCTTCGACGTTAGTTCAGCAGCTCTGATGTGGTATTCGTGTCAGGTGTAGTTTCATTCTTGTGTTCTTCATTGTCGGTATTTGGAATGACGTTTCACACTTCAAAATAATCGCGTTTAGCTATATGATAAAGTCAAGTTTCATATTATCCATTAAGAAAATTGAGATTTTAATTAAATAAAATGTAATTCTGCTTAAAATTTTCGAACTCATATAACATGCTCGAGTATCGTAATTAAAAGCTCCATGCTGCATTGGACCTTAATTTTCAGCTCGTGTAGGATTAATACTTGCACATGCAGTGCACACCTAATTTTAAGATGAAGCTGCCTTTTCAAAACGTAGTGAAATAATTGTAAAGTCAAGGTAGGTATTAATAATGCAGGACCTTTTTGAATTATATCAGGATCTATTTTTTTTCTATTAATTCTAAAATGGGTAAATATTTAAAAAAAAATTATTTATTTTAGTAATACTAATTAAATGAAAAATGTAGAACTAATTGTATGTAAAAATTTATTTTTTAAATTTAATTAAATATTAACTGAATTGAAACTTGTTGTTTTAATCCTCAGTAACTGTAACGCAACTAAACATATAAAAAAATATCGCTGCTCAAACAATCTACCGAGCTGCTGAATAAATGTGACGAAAGCATAAGCGGCATAAATCCTTTGTTCTCTAGTCTCTATGCAGTAGACGTCGCTTAATTTCTCATTCTATTTGTCAATGTAATTGAAAATTTCTCTTAAAAACATTTCGCTCACCTTGACACGATACTTTATCCATAAAAGTCTTAAGAGCCCTGAGCACTTATTTATTTTCTTTTGAATGAATATTACGTTTCATTGTAACAATTGGAATAAAACAATTAAAATGTCTGAGTACACTGAAAGAATATTCGCACTCTAGCAGTCAGGGAGCCTGGCACCACAAGTATTTGGATGCTGCGTGCGCCTTCTGTATATATATATATATATATATATGTGTTATCCTTCTGAAAATCTGTATAGTCACCGGATCAGTGAGGGTAAATTTCTGTATAGGCACAGACTGCATGTAACGGAATGAAGCTGATCCATATCCTATTTCATTGCTTGCAGCTGCTGCGACTAGCCTCCGTACAAGAACGAGACTCGAATGTATAACCGCTTTATGCAATGCAGATATAAGGAAAGACGAAAATTCATGTGTATATAATTATTCGCCTCATCTAACGCTACTAAATGACGTATAGACACTTATCAATTTTAAAGCTTCCTACAAGACGCAATATCGGTGAATTTCGTAAAGGCACGAAGCTTCGAGGTCCCTAACGATCCATATACCTGCCCTGCGGATATGTATTCGAATTCCGTTCCTCGTGCGGAGGCTAGTCATAGCAGGTGCAAGCAATGAGATATATAGAGTACCTTGGAACTGCTGTGAAAATTATTTTCAACAATGGAGCGCGAACTTCATTTCCATTTTAAAATTCTTTGAGCGCAGGACTAGCCAGGCAACTACTGCTGAGACCATAAGGCTATATTAGAAATCGGCCTTTGACCTGTCCGTATAATTGAGGTCCCCGAAGTAATTTGAATTCTGGACTGCGGTATAAAGTTGCATAGGTATATATATACACTCCTCGAAATAAAGCTCTAATACTTTCAAAGAGGCTCCCAACGTATTCGTACTCCCTGGTCTAATTTGAATGTATGTTTGCTTCCAACCCGTAATAATTTGAACTTTCAAAAAAACCTTCACTTTATTGTTTCCTCGTATTTATTTACAAATTTCAAAAATAAAGGAAAGGGTGAAATTCGTCGTTAAAATAGTAATACTAGAAGGTAAAAGTAAATAGATTAAAAACTTATTTTTTTTCCATGGTTTATTTTCGCGTAAAAAGTAATAAGTAAATAAATGTGATTATTAATAGATACATCTTTTATTTTTTATTTGTAAAATCAGTCGTAACAAATTCAGCAATTTAATATGTAATTGGAGATTTTAGCAAATGTGCATAGCAATAAATATTAAATTACTGATGTGCTTTAATCAAAAACGTAGCGAGCACTGTCGGAATAAACTTAAATAAGATGATAAAAATGATGGAATGTAAAAGTATTTCATTGATATTTCGATAGTATCATCAATTATTTCGGTTCCTCATTATTCTACTATAGTATATAAAGTAAACACGCAAATGAAGAATAGTATGATTTATCGTTTCAGCATTGAAACTTGCAAAGGACTTGGCTTTTCGTAAGTAAACAGATAGCGTTAAAGGGGTAATAGTACAATATACAAGGATACTTTAAGAAATTAATTTTGAACAAGACGCTTACAGCACGCGAGATTCGATGAAAAATATTTATCTCACGTCTGGAGGGTTTTTTCACGCTACTCAATTTCTCTCTTTCTCTCGCTCCTTCCCATTCGTTCTGAGCCTCTCGGCAAAAAAGAAACGGGCTTAATCCCAGAGTAAAAGAAGTCCGAGAAAACTCGTTACACCTTTGTCATAAAAGAGAAGAATTCAGCTCTCCGGCCCCCGGCAGACAAAGTGACAGACACAGAAGAGAGAATGGAATTGGTGCGTAGCTTCTCCTACACTATAAACAAAAGCGAATCACCGTATAGTGGAGCGAATTTATATGAATCACCAAGCCAGGCGTAGGGACAAGATCTGGAAAAGCCATCATACAGTTTTATGCGTGTTTTCGTCTATTTTACAACTTCCGTCTCTAATGGCGGCGCAACGCATTTACGGCCCACAACGTACACGATGCCCAGCCGTGGAAAACACAATATTTATATCTATTTAGTAGTCAGAATAACATTGGCAGATGAGGTAGAGTGTTTTGAATCTGATGTGAAGAATACATTAGCAATTTGTAATACTATGTAATCTAACAACGTTTTAACAGAATTTTTCTCCTAAATTCCTTATCCCTAAGATATTTGGGTATTTCCAAACTATTGGGAGACCGTGAGCATAAAAAGCTTAGAAGCTCCGAAATCCATCAAAGATCTCAATTAGAAATACACCTGCGTACTGTAATTCATTGCCAGTAGTTGACCAATGTGTCGTATATAACGAATAAAAAAAGAAGAATGTATGTAGATTATATATAATATAGCTTACAATATGCAACTCAATGGTATCGTCACTCTGCCTAATTAGCAAAAAGCAATGCATTCGTGTAATAAATCGAAATAAGAATGTGCTGACAAATTACATAGAATTTTTAGTTGCATTAAACTACTGAGCAAATAAACGAGAATTTTGTATCGCAACGTGTAACGGGTGAAGAAGAATTTCTCAAAAGCTTAAAGGGGAAGACATTGAGCGAGATACAATACTGTACGTGGTATAACAGCGTATATACGCGATGACAGGCAACCGCAGCGATAAATTGTCGCCCATAAGTGTTGTGCGCGAAATCGCGGTGGGCGAGATAAGCGGATTTTTCTTTCTTGACCTTGCACAAGGCGCCCGTTCAAGATCTGTCAAGGCGAAGGAAACAAGGGTTTCGTTCACGACTCGTGTGCACATAAACATATAGAGTCTCTGGAAAGTCTTAAAGGATTTTTCATCAAGACAAATACTTTGTCAATTTTCAGATTTTCATTCCGCGCAACACCATTTAACAAACTCTTTGGTTTTTCGGATTTCTCGCTTATTGATACGTGTGCTCGCTCGTTCGAGACAAAGGTAAACTATTCATATCGGGTCTATTTTCATACAAAGCATCTACTGAACAGAGAGTATAAACCCTGAATATTTTTATCATATAAAAAATATAGATTCTCCGTATTTTATCGTCTAATTTATAAAATAGACGGTAAGCATTGTCATCGGAATGAAATGTTAGAATTTTGCATTATATGTTTGTGAAAAGTTTTACTTTTTCAAATATAAAGGTCTCTTTCTTCCTTGTATACGTGCAAAGCTATAAAATATTGCAGAACATCTTTCTTATAGTTTCAAGAAGATATTGCAAGTCGCAATTTTAACATTTTGGTAACCGAGTACATTTAATTACTGCACGAAACTATACGAAACATTTAATTACTACAGAAATACCCAGATAAGTGAGTACACTACCATACCTCTTATTTACACTAACCTCGGTGATCGGTCTCTCTCTCTCGAGGTGTTCATATAATACGTAGGGCCGATCGTGTAAGTGTATTCAACCGCGATTGCGGTAACATCATCGATCATCGAGCAGGAACTCCGCTATATATATATATATATATATATATATGTATATACGAACGCAATCGATACGGCCCACTCTGCTGGACAGCTGTGTACTACACATGACTCCGCTAATTTCCCATAAGAGATATGATGCCTAATAATACAGAGCACGAAGCCGCATCGGCATAATTGTCGCTTTAATTAGCGCAGTTATCGTTGGTAATGTCCGCCTGTGATTAGCTGCCTCTCACCGTCATCTGCGACGATCGAGCTATTCCGAGAGTATAAGCTAATACACTGTGCCACCTTCTACTTCAGCATACTTATCCGTTTCCTGAGTTTTGCGTTATCGTAATTACCGATTGGGAAACGTGTGAATCTGAGCCGAGCTCAGATAGCTCAATAACTGCTTTAAATGATTTTATATGCATTTGGTTAATGGAATTAATAAGTTTTAAGACAGAAAGTGGTCGATCTTTGTTTATAAAATTTACACTTTTTTGTATAAAAATTAAACAATTAATTGATCGATCAACGATATAGATTCTTCTTACCTTTCACGTTGCATTGACTTTGGTTTCGACACTGGAATGTACATAAATTTATACCTATAGGTATATTGCAAGTTTACGAATTAATAAGTTTGGTCATTAAAGCTATTATTTATAATAAAATTTATCATTCAATATTCATTCATAGACTAAAGTATCACTCTATAAGATTAAAACATAACATTTAAAGAGTCAAATTTGAACGTTTTATTCTAAACACTGCCAAAAATAAGATAAGAGTGACAAGACAGTCTCTCTTAGAAATTTGCATCTCATAGCGTTAGTTGATAAACTACTGTAATTTAGTATAGTCAAAATTATGAGCAAAAAAATTACTGCAATTTAGAAAAAAGTATTGACCCCTACGATATGCATGCTTAATTTAATATCAATTAACCTACAATATAAATGAATTAAAAGAGAAAATCTCATTAATGTTGCATACAAGAAAGTTGTTGACAATTATAATATTTATACATCATTAATATGTATTTCACTTGGCAAGGCAATATATGATCATAATACTATTTTAAATATAAAATTTATTTCAATCCATACGTAGGTACCTATATGTCAATACCCAATATATTTTCATCGAAATCGCACTCGAGAAATGGAGAATACTTATCCTAGAACGGCAGAACGTAAACTGACACGGTCAGCAAAGCCACGGAGCAGCGCAGATTATTCCGATCACGAGAGCCCAATGTGTATACGTAGCCGGAGGTTCGCTATAGTTATACAGTACCAAGCAGTAGCAGCAACAGCATCAGCCGGTCATTTAAGCACAAGCAGTGCGCGTCCAAGTTGATTCTAGCATAGTAGCGCGTCTATCATAGGGGTCGGGGGGAGGGAGGGAAGGAAGTGCCGAGCAAAGCTTAAAGCGCGCGACCCTCTTCTCCTCCATCTTCCTGGGTCGTTTTAGCGCAGCCATACTCTCCCATTACTTTGATCGAATTTGCTTAGCGACCGGGGACGGATAAGCGAGTTTGAGATTTTTGCGGGTGTGTGTGTGTGTGTGTGTGTGTGTGTCCGACGTTAAAAGGCTGTGCGAGCGGGTGATGCGGCGTTATTCGCTGCCGCTGCGGTTGCGTATATGTGTGTGCACACACCGCAAGTTGGCATTGTGTTTTTTTTTGCGCGTGCGTACGGCGTGACGAGAGCATGCGGAAAGCTGAAAATATGTTTTCACGAGGGGGGATCGAGATGACAAAGGGTAATGGGAGAGTGCTTCGGATGTTTTTATCGGGACGAGATTCCGCTAAATCGGGGGGGTATATTTAGCGTGTGTTTTAAGAATTTTTGAATTTTTACTCATAATATAATGCAGTAGCATTTATTCAGCAGGCTAGTCATACTGTCTAATAGGGTAAGAGCTATTCAGCCAGATATAAGCTAATTAGTTTATATTCTTTTGTTGAACTAGTTTCGTAAAAAGATTTATAAAATAGCAATGTGAAATTACGATTGACGTTCCGCGCAAAAATAACTGTTCTGAATTTAAACGTTGAACGTAAATATTGATCGCTCCTAAAAGATTATTAATCCATCAAATTTTAAGTACCCAATCTCATGCAACAATGAGTTCCAAACTATAAAATCGCCTTTATTAAATTCTATTTCACTTTGATTCATGTCATTAATTCATAAATGCAAATTATATTTATTGTTGGTGTTCTATTTTGATTCAAAGTATTTTCAATTATTGAGTCTTCTTTAAAATAGTATATTAGCATTTTAGTTTATAATATTCATTCAATACAGTTGATGCTTTTATATTACAAATAACAAAGAATGGAATGAAAATTGAAAATATATACGATGAAAGAAATATCATTAAAATCAATCCAAATAAAGTAAATGTAAAACTGAACGAGGATTTGAAAAACAACAATCTTTTTAATTAAATTGCTATAAAATTTTGTTTTTAATTAAATGTTACTATTATTGTATTAAATTAATTACGTATAAAAATATATATGTATAATTGTAAGAATTATAGATGCTACCTATAGCAACATTCAAACTTCGAAATGCTCTTGAAAATTAGTTTATAGTTTTTTTAAAGCTAAAAAAAATCCTAGAAAATGTTTGTAGATTATTAAAAATTTCAATCGCCACACCTTAGTAATGTTAAACAATTTTTTCATATGAAATGCAATTGGTTCAGGAATAACAATTTTTACAAATCTAAATGTCACTACGAATAAAAATTGCTTTTTCGTTGATTGCGATATCCGTAGGAAACAAAAGTAAACATTGCAATCGATAGAAGTCGATAATTAGGTGACCCAAAGTGGAACAAAAGACGAAGCGAAAATCTATAGAGAAAGAAAAACATAATTTGACGCTAATATCCACAAAAGTGTTTACCGTCGAAATGGTGTCAGTGCCGGAAAACTGCGCAGCGCCTGTGTTGAAATCTCGAGGGTCAGTTATGGCACACGAGATGAAATGAGCAACTTGCAGTCAAGTGCATGTGGCGGCTCCCAAGAACCGCGAAAGCTTGAAAGTAATCAAAATTTAATTGACTTTTCTCACGAGAAAAATTCCTGAATCTTTGGACTGTTTTTTCGCGATAATTCATCATGAACGACTCCACTACCGTCGACGGAAAAGACATGTGTACTTTTGAAAATTAATTAGCTTGGAAGTACACGAATTATTTCATTAAATCCAATGAATATGAAGGAAAATAATTTTATTCGAATCAATCTACCATTTTCGAATTTTCAGAGAATCGAACCGTTGGCAATGCCATACTATGAGATATTAACTGGCATTCGAATTTTATTACAGTTTTTAATATCGAACGGTAATTAAAAAATTTCAAAGAACATAAAACCAAGTGCGCTTTAAGAACCGAGACTTGGACCGTAAACATTATGCGAATTGAAGGTTGCCTTTATTTATTCAGTTCAAGGTAATGAACTTTAAAGGTGGAGAAATATTTTGTTGAAAATTTAATGCGGTTCTCCAATCCGTGCGTAAGAAAAATGTTAACCCAGATTATATTATAAGTTTACATTTTTTCTATTTAAAACCGTTTGTTTAGCTCGAATTAATTTTTCATTTCTCCATTTTTAAAAAAGGGCGTTTACTTTCGCGCGTGTCGACATAAAATTCTGGTCTTTTTACGTTTAAAACATCACAATATATTTCACATATTTCACATCCAATTATATTAAATAATAAATCTACTGCTTATATACCATCGGAAATAAATCTAAAGCATAATGATCGACTAATTCCAACAAAAACAACAGGCGCACTACTTAACATCGTTCTTTGTTCATGTTATATCTGCAATTATGCTGATCAGATTTGATAAATTAATTATTCGGTGTTTGCTCCTCATGGGCAGAGCATGAATACGAATTGTATATAACGTTACGCTTTTAATTAAACGTGTCACATCGCAGCTCACCTGTTATTCGTCGCAGTACTGCGTCTCGACATTATTATAATTAATGAAATTTAACATAAAACGTTCTGTTTTGCACACACATCAGACCCGAACACCGTACCATATACTTTATATCGCTCACCTTTAATAATGAATTATCCATTCTATGAAAAATAAACGCGCGTCCGCAATTATCAGGCGCATAAGTCAAAAGCGACTGCTCCTAAAAGGAGATGAATGAAAATTACATGAATAGAGCGGCTCCTTAAAAGAAATCCTACACCTGCTTCATTTAAATACACGAGAGTGTGATAAAATAAAATCAAGCAAGCAGGCGCTCCTCCAGAGTATATAGCGAGATGTACAGAGACGCGTAGAGAATATACTCGACAAGTGGAGGAGGGAATTAATTCTTTAGGGGTCTAGCGAGGCCAAGCGACGGAGGCGAGTCACGTGACGGATCATTAGTTGAGTCATTGATGCCTCATCTCTCTTTCTCTCTCCCTGTAGTATATATATGCGGTAGCCGCGAGCTCAGCTCTCAACCCGCACACGTCCTCGATCATATACTGCCTCATCTCACACAAAGACGCCATAATTCATCTCTTATCCATTGATAAAGCCAATTGGCGGTACCGCGTTTTACGCCTCTCGAATATTGACTTATACGCAACAAAATCTCTCGCTCTCGCTCTTCTGCAGCGAATCGTCCGATGTAGTCGTACTTATTTGTACAAGTTTACAACTTATTTGGGCCACTCCGGGAAATATAAAGAAGTATAACTTATGCTGCTCCTTGTAACGTTGTTTATTTCGATTCCTTGAGAAAGGAGCTGTTCGATAAATATATTCGATTATTGATGAAATTTTTCGTAATTACGACGATAGCATCCATACAATTAACTCGTTTATATACGTGTATATAATAAGTAAATCAACCGTGAGAGATTTGTATATATCTCCGACCTACGTATTTTCTACATACCTTTTTAATCTACAATTTCGTTTATTTGCATTTTGAGATATATAATAACAGATAAAAGATACGCTTTCAACTCCATTTAATTACAATAAGTGCGTATATGCAAAAGAGCAAAAGTATATGATCGCGTTAGGCGAAAAAAGAAAAATAAGCTTTTAAAGCTTTTTTCATCACACATACACACACACATACACGCGCGCGCAACAAACGTAAAGCTACTTTTTCAGATTAAGTAGCGTATACACAAAGAGGTTAAAGCCTTGCTTAGACCGACTGCGTAAGCAGAGCAAGAGAATAAACATATATAAAAGAACGCGTCAGCTTTTAAATACTTCCCCTCTCCCCTACCAAACAAAAAAAAACATCGGAATCCAATCCTCGTATTATTTCTATGCGCGCGAATTCTGTACATTTTATATAAGGCTTCAATAGCGTGGGCGTGAGAGAGAGAGAGAGAGAGAGAGAGAGAGAGAGAGAGCGAGGGTTAAAAAAAAGGAATGGAAAACGCCAAAGTCGCTTCTATTTTTATAGTCCGACACGCGATATACATCGACCTGCAGCAGTAGCCAGCGTTTTTTATTTTTCCCCGTATGCGCATTTCTCGGAGAGAGCTTCGCCGCTCTTGCCCTCTTCGCTCTCGAACAAGATAGAGAGAGAAAGAGGGAGAGAGGGCGTATATGCATTGTCTGTGAAACTCGACTCTTCCCCATTAGCGATATTTCCGAGTGCCTCGTGCACCGATGTTCGCTATATATTGTGCGAGAAAGAGAGAGAGAGGGTAATAAGTTTTCACATCAGAGGAGAGCAACAGTGCGCATTTGGGCGGCCGAGCTAGCGCTCGAATAATTTCGGACGGACTTATAGCTAAAGTTGATCCATCACGGAAATATAGACCGGTCTTGGAGTTTATGCTGCTGGTGCGTTACACCCCCGCTCCTCCGCTCCTCCACCTTCTTCATCACGATTATCGAGTGCCTTTATACGGGATCTCAACTTCTCTCTCCTCACTGGCCTTTAGTTCGATAGTCAGCGATTTCGCGTTGGAGCGTATACGAGGGGTGTTCAAAAAGTAAGGTGACTTTTCATTTTTATCAATTAGTATTTATTTATTCATCAATGTTTATGATGTCCCCTTCAAAGTAATCCCCCTCAGATATAATACACTTGTGCCAACGGTTTTTCCAATCCTCGAAACACTTCTGATAGTCATTTTGTGGTATAGCCTTTAGCTCTTTCAGCGATGCAGTTTTTATCTCTTCAATCGTTGAAAATCGATGTCCTTTCATGAGTCTCTTCAGTTTTGGAAAGAGAAAAAAGTCACAGGGGGCCAAATCCGGTGAATATGGAGGCTGAGGCATGACTGTGGTGTTAGTTTTGGCCAAAAAATTTCTCACGAGCAACGATGAATGAGCAGGTGCATTATCGTGATGCAAAAACCATGAGTTGTTTTTCCACAGTTCCGGGCGTTTTTTGCGTATCGCTTCTCGCAAATGGCGCATAACTTCAAGATAATACTCCTTATTGACCGTACGACCTTGTGGTAAGAATTCCTG
>UELV01084740.1:0-15790 GCA_900490015.1 Megastigmus stigmatizans | reverse complement strand
TTTTTGCAGGAATATTTTAGCAAAAAATCGGTATTGCACCATTCGAAAGAACAGCTCAAAATACGTCCGATATGATCTTTTTCAATTTTTTCAAACCTTTTTTTTTTGTTAAAAAAAAGCCTTGAAAAAGTTGTTGAAAATTCGGGGTCTTGGGTTAAAAGAAGGTTCTGAAGAGTTGGCCATCAACAAAAACGTAAGTACAATACCTATTGACAGTATAGTTTGAATTAAATAAGAAGATTCTGAAGTGAAGAATATCTTATATTCTGAAATCCCAAGAGCGAATGTATTTACTGATAAATTTAAAAAATGGACAAAAAGAAAGTTTTGGAAATCGGTTCTAATAATATTAATAATAAATAATAAACACTTTGTATAGGTGTTAAAAATATATTTGAAATAGTAAATAAATTTTAAAGCGATTGAAAAATAGTATTTGAGTATTAATTAGAAAAACTAAATTTTTATACTATTAGTTTTCTGTAAAGGAGATTAATAAGAAAAATTTAAATATCATATTTGAAATATTAATATAAACTTTCGAAAGTTATTTATTAAAATTTTTTGCTTAATTAATGAGTTATGTTTAAATGTGTTTTATTATTACTTAATTTATATTTATAAAATTATATATTACATGTACATATATGTATATTGGAAGAAATAATTAAGTTTGAGGAAGTTAAGTGCCAATGATATGGCAGCGGCCATTCATGTTCTCATCCATTGTCCCTTAATAGAAATGGAAAAATTCCCAATTCCCCAATGAAATCTTGGCATCTCTCTAAAGCCCTGAGAAAAGCGTAACGTCGACCCAGCTTTTTCGATGGCCCAAAAAAGCATCTGACTATCGCCGCATCATGAATCAATCGCACACCCCCGTGGAATTCCGCTAACCCACTCGCAGGCCTTTGGCAAAAAGACACTGCCAGACGGGCCGAGATATATAAGGTCGCCAGGAGGTCTACATTACAGCCGAGGCGCCTCGTCCGTCCGATAGAGCACGAGCGTCCGAGGGTGCGCGCCACGAGCTGCCATGTACCGCACTCCGCAGCAGCGGCGCCAGTGTGGCCGTATAGGTGTGTGCGCGCGCGCGGCGCCGGCGCCTGTCTCCCTCTCGCTCCGGTAGCGGGCGTCGCGACGCGCCCCCGAGCCTCTCGCGCTCGGTAGTCCTCCGGAGTCGGCTCGCCCGACCTGACTCGCACGTGCCACTTCTCTCACAGCTGCACTGACCGCAGGAGAAAAGCAGCAGCTATAACCAACGCAACTACTGCGACGGAAATTCGGCGAGCGCGTGAGAGCCTCTGCCAGGGAGCGGTAGACGCTGCGGATGGGAGCGGAAAATGCGCGTCGTCTGCTCGATATGCCAGGCGCCGCCACCGCCACCGCCGCACGCTGCAGAGACGTCCCTCTTCTCCTCCACGCCCGCGCCGCGCCGGCAAACACTCGCTGCCAATAGGCGCAGCTGGTGACTCCGCTGCTGTTCATCCAGTACAGCTGCAGTCGCGACCTGCACTCGAGCGCGCGAGCGTGATCCTCCGGCGCAGTGGTCGAGAGTGAGGCCCGCACGGCTCGGAAGAACGTGAATTTCGCAGTGCTCGTTTCTACGCAAAGAGTGTTTATTGATGGACGGTGACGTTGCCGCTGGCGAAGGCATGCCGCGAAGGCGAACTTACTGTGCGGAGGCTCGAGTTGGGAGTTCATACGAGCGAGCACTCGCTGGGATAATACAGCCGTGATAAGCTACTGCGCAGTAGTTGATTAGCTGGCGTGCGGTGATACAGCTTAGGCTGGAAATAATTTAAGTCGAGAGAGTCGAGAGTTTAATGAGAAAAGACGGTTGGGAGGAAAAGTTTTTTAATAGAGAGCAAGTAGGGTAAGTTACGTGTCTGGTACACTAGTTAATCAAACTTTCTATTAATATAAAGTTCTAACGGAGCCGAAGCACATCTACAGCCTTAAAAAATACTGAAAATAAGAAGGGTTTATATGAAATATAAACGTACAGTATAATAGTTTTGCTTGTACAGCTAAACACCGGTATAATTAAAAATTACCGATTGAACGCAACAGCTGAAACGCCAGAGTGTTGTTGAAACATCAGCGTATATTAACGTAACAAGAGACAATAATCTAAACATTGTGAGCCCATTAAGAAAGGTTGTTACCGAAATTGTTAAGGACCAGTACATGGAATTCCCGATTAATCAGTCATTGATATCTCTAACTGGCCGACGCTACGAATTATAAACAATAATTAATCAAAGCGAGCTCTGAGTATCCCTATAAAAATACTATACTTTGTAAAAGTCACTTTAGTCAGTCTTGAAAAGAAAGACAACAATAAATAAAGAATCCAGCGGATGTAAACAGAAGATCTTATTTCTGGACATAGCTGGACAGCTAGTTATAAAGTGGAAGAAAAATAAAGATAACTGTCTTTAAGATTAGAACATATTTAGGGAAAAACTAAACATATACTCCACTGACACGTTTAAGCCCTAAAGCCAGGGACGTTAAATTAAAAAAAAGCGTCTCAATCAAAACTAAGAAGCATTAATCAATAAAGAATGTATGTATTGGCTAACAAGGATCAACTTCTATCTATTAAATAAATCAAGAGCATCGCCACAAAGCCCCAATAGACAAAAGGTTTTGTCTCCAAGCAACGACAGAGCTCAAGATATGGCGCGACATCCACTACAATTCTCTTGGCGAAGCTCGTAAAAAGCCGTCGTTCGCGAGATAAGAGCCCATAGTGCTTGCATCGCGCATCCTTTGGACTATGCTCAGGCGGCGGAACCTCGTCCTTGTGGGCGACGTGGAGCTGCGACAAGAAAGGCGCCGCCACGGCGAACAGCAGCATCAGCAGTCGGAGCGAGCGATTGTTATACAGGGCGACGTATCATTCGTGCGAATCGCACGCTTCTTGTTTGCGGAGCAACAATGAGCGAACTATTCGGACGCAGCCAGCTGATGTCGATTGACGTTGCACTAGGTGCGATAAGACTGTTCGCAAACTATTGGCAAACGAATAGTTGCTGTACGTATTTACGTCTATAATATAGAAAAAAATGATAGGTTTCTCTTCCGCACACTATCCTTTTTGCACCAGTAAGTGAGCCTTGTTAACGTTATCGGAGCGCCCGGGGCTGCGATTTGCGAAGAAATAACGAGTGCATTTAGAGAGTAGAGGTGGAGGAAGAGCGAACGGGAGAGAGTGCGAAAATGGCTGGCTCGCCGACGAGCATCGAGAACCAAATCGACAGCTTCCTGGAGCAATTTAAGCGCAGCGCCTCGAGAGCCATGGAGGATCATCACCGGAGGTCCAGCCTCTACAACGCCAGCAGCATCAGCCACAGCCGCAGCGGCAACCTCGACCTGGAAGTGCTCGAAGCCGGTAAGAGTCTCCTTCCTATATGCTACCAACAATTATCGCACTCGTTTTCCTCTCCCTCGTCGTTCGCGTCACTGACATTTCAGAGCATGCTGCTCGCTCGAAGTGATTAACGCATTCGATTGTAGCTTATGAATATCTAATCATCGGTCATAAGAGTGGAGATCAATGCTCTATACGCGCACGTGAATTTGAAACAGGTTATAAAAGCCAATTTGTACTGTTGAACAATTTTTTAAAAAATTTGTCAAGCAGCTTTTAATTATATTTCATGTATAGCTGGATACCGTGCAAAATCATACAAAATAAAAAATCGTTTTCAAATGATCCTGCAGACTAAAAAATTGTTGGATTACGATCAATGTAAACTAAGAAAATTAAAAGAATTCTGTTGAGAATAAGATATACAAAAAATGTTGTATTTCGTTAACATTTTCAATAAAATGAATATAAAAATGTCAAAAAGATCAATAATATTTAACAAATATGCGAGAGTAAATGACACTTTTACGTAGATATATTAGAACGTATCGACTTTTATTACACTTTGACGTTATAAACTGCCTACTCAACAAGAAAGTTCATATCCACTTTTGATATATATTATTGTATATTCACTCAATATTACGCATAACTAGAATGTGTCATACAAGATGCACAATTAAGCAGATTTATATGACTGCCGACATAAAAGCTTTATTTGCAGAATGATAATTAATTCACATAATATAAAAAATATATAATATATGTTTATTATTATTGATTGTCGAAATATTATTTTTGTACTTGTACAAGAATATAATTAAGGGTTATTAATGCATAAGTACACTAATTAATACAAAAAATCAGCTGGTACATAAACTTAAACCGAAATCTAAATATAACGCCATTAAATTTTCAAGATTTTTATTTAAATAAAAGTTAACTGAAAGCATTTTCTGTTTAGATTATTATATTAATATTAGTGCACATTCGAAATCATACAATGAATTGGCAGTGGTTGTTTATTGATTACAAGTTATACGTATAGAGTTGAAGTAAATTAATAATCAATACTATATTGTTTAGTTCTGTTAGAGAAAGCAATCGAAACATAGATATGGAATACAAGCCAAATCTAATACACCTAGAAATCCATTAGATACGTATGGATTGAATATCCCAATCAAACATCCGGATACTTTATCTTGATACTCTTGGAAGTCCAAGCATTTCTTTTATGAGATTCTATACTAGACATATTTGTAACACCAGGAAAGCTTTATTTTAACTCTTTATGTGAAACTATAATAAAATATCTATATTTATGTTATTTAAATACATTTTTATTATCATATTTTATAAAAT
The DNA here is from genome assembly GCA_900490015.1 of Megastigmus stigmatizans. Classification (NCBI taxonomy): domain Eukaryota; kingdom Metazoa; phylum Arthropoda; class Insecta; order Hymenoptera; family Megastigmidae; genus Megastigmus; species Megastigmus stigmatizans. Next base: position 11,046 of record UELV01084740.1, on the reverse strand, counting down.
AATTTAAGTTTATTAGTATTTTTATATTTCACAAGTATTAAAATTTTTTCAATAATTCTAAACGCTATGAAAGAATTGAAAATACTAATCTTAATCGGTTTATGAACGTTCAAATGTTTTTAAGGTTTTATGCTAGCTATCTAGATATCAAGTTTAAGTTCAGACAGTACAGAATAATTTTATTGTCCAAATGTTTCGTAAAATAAGAAATGATTTTTTGATTATAATATAGTACAAAGGGATTATATAGTTTTATGCTAATGTACAAAATCAATATAATTCGGTGAATATCTTCAAAACTATGGCCGAATAAAAAAAACGCTGAGTTACGGATCTGATTGTTTTGCACAAAAATTAATTCCTGAGAGTTTCATGGAAATCCAAGACCTGAAACCCTGATCATCTATTCGTAAGCTAAAAAGCATACTTGACAATTTCTGAATTGATTTCCCAACTTTCTTTAGTCTAAATTGGTCATAAAAAATTGATAGATTTATATCAATAAATAATTAATCGATTGTATTTAGTTAAAAACTCAAATTTAATATTGTTTTAGTAAACGATTAATATGTTATATTTTATCGCTGACAATCGGGAAAAAATTTAGTACACTTTTACTTAATTAATTAAATGTATTTAAAAAATTAACAATTAAGGATTATTGCAAGAGAATTTTATTCAAATAAACTGAAGCGAGACGGAGAAAATACACTCATACTTGTCAAGATTTTACCTTTTTAAAGGTAAGTTTTAGGGATAGAGTTTTTATTAATTTCCAAGAGATTGCAGATAATACAAATTATAATTGCATAGGTTACTTTGTAATTTCTCTAATTGATAGATATTTGTACGTTATTGACAAGGGCATGACCAGGAATGTGGGTCCTGGATTTACTTGAAACTTTGTAGAAGAACTTTTTGTGAAAAATAACGATACGCTTGTATCATTGTGTTTTTATAAATAGGGTGGTTTTTCACAAAATCGAAGTACTGGGAATTATTATGAAAAAAAATATATTAGGTTATTTAAATTTTAAATATAATGAAATGTTTTCCAACCCCAGCTGTGGAATAACTTTTCCAGAAAAAAAACGTTACTTAACAGAAACAAAAACTTGAAGATATGTATTTTCTAGTGTTTGAATGAAATATGAAGATTTGTATTTTCTAGTGGTTGAATGAAATATGAAATACAGGTAACCGAACTAATTAAAAAGATATTTCTTGCAAAAGAAACGAAAATGTACGGTTTGATAAGCTCTTTCATATAACTACACAAGTTATTGTTGCATACAAGCAACATAATTATTATATAAACGTTATTATTTTGATACTGTCTACTAAAACTATCTTAAAATTTATAAATATAAATTTGATAAACATCATTTATCCAAATTAAACAACACTTTCGCAATCTTTATTTTACACTTTCGAGTTATTATAAATATATTTCTATATATATATTCTATTGCCGCATACATAGATATAGGGGAGAGTGGGGTAATGCCAATCGCTTAGAAGTTGACTGCTATATCTTTTTATTTGGGGTAATTCCAATCACCAGTTTGGGGTAATTCCGATCAAAATTTATTTATTAAATAAAAGAAGAATAAATACATCTAGTACGATTGTCAAGCTTTAAAAAGTAGTGAATAATATTATTTATAAGTAAATTTCGTAATACTTTAGCTATAAGTTTTTTAAGGATGTTCACGTTCAATTTTTATTTTTTGTTTTTTATATTTGATACAATCAGATCAAGTTTATTCGAATGAGGGTTGTCTTAAAAAGTAAGGAATATTTTTTAACCATTAAGAAATATTACTTATGTTGACTGTACTCTACTATAAACTGACAAAGATTTTTCTATCGGTCTTACAGTCTAATCAATATTAATGGGCAATCAGATTGCCCTTGTTTATAATCACCCCCGCAGAATCTGAAAGAAACTTATATTTAAACCTGAAAAAACATTTATTAGTAAAGGACAATATTTTTTAACGCAAAATCACGCAGTATTGGCGCTGATATCAACAATTAAATTTCACTAACATGTCGCTTCTATGGAAATTTTTATTTTTTGTCCAATCGTAACGTACTGCGGCTCATTTTGTGCCTTATGAAATTTGAGGGTAGGGTCACCGTAACGATATTGTTGTACAATCGATCCGAGCGGCGCTAGATCTCATTGTTAATTCACACGATTTTACGATAGTAAGTTCATTTTAAATAAGTATTTTTCTAGTGATATAAACTGTGGCGAAAATTGAGCTCGCTAACCTATTTAAAAAAAAAGTAAATTAAATTTTAATTTATACGTTTTCAAAATATTTAAAAACATCTTTATTTTACGAAAGTTCTAAATATTAGTACAAATAGTAAGCTCTATTGTACCTCAAACCGTGAGTACGTCTGTTAATATGTACTAGTAGATAAGTTCAGAGTATGGTCAGACGTCGCAAGTCTACAGATATGTTGCCCATATTAATTTTAAGACTTTAACAAGTTATGTTTTGCTTTTCGTAAGATTTAGAAAATTAGTTTTTTAGGAAATTATTTTTTATTTCAATATTTATATAACTTTTAAATGTTTTATCACTACAATATTCCGCTATTACCGAATTTTGAACTGTAAATGACGGTTTAATGAAGCTCCATTGATCCATCTATCTTAATTTATGTCTCCAGCTCGAAATTCACTTGAAGGGACGTTTCTTTATTAGCATCTTAAATATAATCTCATAAATTACAAAATCAAAAGAACTAGTGATTATACTCTTAATCAAGAAACTTAACCCGTTTCGGACCAAAATGGTACATTCTCATCTCAACTTTCATCGCTTGAACTTTTAATGTGGTCAACTTAAGAAAATTTGTTGAGATACTTTTTCTGAATGCAAAAAACCTGCTCTTTTAAATGACTTGCTCAAAATTGATCTACGAAGTCGTTGAAAAAAGCTATAGCTTATTTTTTTTAAAATCTGATTTTTCTCGAAAGCAAGTATCGAGATCTAATCGACCATCATAAAAAATATCATGGAACATTTATATTTTAATTCCCTTTTTCTTTAATTTCTTGCCCAGAGATTTATACTGCATCATCAAGTGAAGATTTTAAGAGACTGTCCCCAATACAGTTCACTTATACACGGAAAGTTATGTGGTTCAGTTTCTTTAGCTCGAGGAGATCGAGAAGGAGAGCTTTAATTAACAAAAACCATATATATAATTATGTATATATTGTTTATATTAAGTTTCAAATTTTAGCATGACAGCTTGCCCACATTTTCGAAAATTAAATCATCTTAGGAAATATTCTTGCATCTATTTAATCGACAAATCTGATCCCATATCCTGAAAATTAGCCCAAAAATATGCAGTTACTTTTAGCCCTCGCCTACCCACAGCTCTTTGAACAATTTAGACAGCTAGCAGTTTGTTCTAGATGAAAAAAGAGCGATATTTATGAAGTGTAGCTGGGGTAAACACGCATAGGCTAAAAAGCCACATCCCCGGCTAAAACCGCGCCACCTGCTTTACAATGCAAACGAAGACTGATCCTGCGACGTTGGCTTATATGCGCGACTATACGAGAGCTTTGCCAGCGAATGTGTGCAACGGCGGCATCGCTCGTATGTGTGTGACGAGTCCGGAGTCGGATTATGGCCGAGAGGGAGAGGTAAGGTGGGAACGACCGCACGGCGTTCGGATTGATCGCAAAACAGAGTAAATATTGTCGAGCGATGCTATAGGGAGATTTATCTTACTCTTCTCTTTTTCTCTCGGGTGGAAATCTTTTCTTGATCTACGCGCTCCGGGAAAAAGAAGAAAACACAATCTTCTTTGTTTCTGCGTAAGACATAGTAAATGTTCAGATATAAACAATAAGAAAGATTGATGTATGTGTTGTTTTGAAAATATGAGTGGGCAAGTAAATTTTCACTGTCAAGATTAGGGTGTAACGCATTGTTTATTATAGTAACATTAAGTTTTTAATATACAATAAATTTTTAATGCATAATTAGATTTACACTATTATGCACAATTTAATTTTTGTCCTGGCAAGTTTTCTCTAAAAAGAATCTGATTTAATAGTAACTATATGGGTGATTCTCCAGAACGGCGTACATTTAAAGCAATTTTTGTAAACTCCCTGGTATTTTCAAATGAATAATTTTATTAGGTGGATAAATATTTAATAATTATTCATTTGAAAATCTCAGGGTATCTACAAAAGTTGATTTTAATGTACGTCGATCTGGAGAATCGCCCGTATATAATAGTATTATAACAATATTATATCAGAAACAATTATTACATATTGATTTTATTAATATGCCAGAATAATATTAAATTTAAGATAAAATGATAACCAAAAAATACATACGATAAATATTTATTTTGAATTCAATATACGTTTTAAAAAGTGTCCAAATATTACCATATTACATGGTAATAAATCGTTTTTTAATAATAATGAATTCCTGTTTAATAAATTAATATAATATTAGATAAGATTAAATGGTAGAATATAGAATTCTTGTGAGGTAATTAACAAAATAAATAAACAATCAAAAAATAAGATTAGACGAAAATCTAGAATAGGTTTAGAAGACTAAATAAATTTAATTGAGTAGAAGTCATTTATGTTAAAATTTTCCAAAAAGAGAACATAAAGAGTGAAGATAAAGGAAATGAAAGTCAAGCAAAAGGTACAATGATAGAAGCGATTCGAAAAAAGATAATAAAAACAGAGAAAAGGATAAAAATAGTAAAGGAAATTAAAGTAATGAAATATAGTAAGAAAAGGCGAATGATGGAAAGACGAAGCATCCGGTGTAGTATAAATAATTAAACGTAGATGGATGAGAAAAATGGCTTTGACAACTTTTAACAAAAGAATTTAATCTCGTATATAGGTGAGGGAAAATTCCACGCAAGATAAAAATAGAAATGTGGACGGTATTTAAGAAAAAGAAGCTGGATAGAGAGAGAGAGAGAGAGAGAGAGAGAGAGAACGGAGAAAGGTGAGCATATAAAAGAAAGTGCAGAAGGTGAACATACAAAAGAATTTTAGCTGGTGCGTGAAATGGGGTGAAGAAAAGCTATAGGCATGAAAAGGTTATATTGATAAAGGAGGAAATAGTGAAATGAGGGATGAGAGATAAGACTCGAGAAAATTTGCTTCCTAAACTGAAAAGAGCAGTTTGATGGGGAAATTGACGCTAAGAGACGAAAAAAAGCTTTTACTGAAGTGAAATCGTTAAGTTCATCCATCGACATGCCAAGACAGCTCCGAATTCAATTTAAATTATAATAGCTTATTATTTTAAGTGTGGTAATCAAAAGTGGAAAATCATCTTTATTCTTATAACGAGTCTACCTTAGAACCAACAGAAACTTAAAAATAACTTTAATTTTTGTATTTGAATTTTAAAAAACATTAATTTAATATTAATTTAAGATTATATTTTTTATACGATTTCCATTTTTATTGCTTTATATATCTTTTGAATTTTATCGTCGTGATAGAGTTGCTATTTGTTATTAATGCAATTAGAGCAAAGTGCCAATAAAATTGAGATCTCATATAATTTCTACTTTATTAATTTAGATTCAATTTACGATCACCTTAATATCTTCACATCATAATAGTTATGTGATAGACGTAATATTATTTCACGTCTATTACGTTCGAAATTAACACTTTATACACAGCGAAATGATTAAATTGGTCCTGGGACGTTTAATTATTGCTTAAAAATTAGAGTTAATATTTGAACATTTTCGTTCACAAATTATCCAGGATATTAATCTTGTTGAGAAGCTTGAAATAAATAAAAGTAATAAATATTTAATATACAAAATATTAATAGCATAAGAAATGACATATAATGGATTATTAAATTCGAAAAAAAATGGTATAAAATCAAAAAGTGCCGCTAACGATTTATATTTTGTACAGCTAATTATACACTATATACAGGTTAAAAAACATTAAATAAATAAAATGCTCAAAAGCTTGGAAAACGCAGCCCTACAGTCAAGTTGCATCAGAGCCCATTTTCATTCGACGCACATGACTCTTTGTTATTTCATCGTTCGGATGCTCGCGTCGTTAGCTCCCACACGTAAATATAATGGCACTCGGAGGCAGGAGGGAATCTTCTCACAGTTGAAAAACTTCCCGGGTTCGACGAACAGCTGCACGAGTTTGTACGAACTGTGTACGGAAAAGAGCGAAAAAAATAAAGGGTTACTGCATAACAACAAAAAAAAAGAACGGGCGCACAGGCAATCGGGAGCATGTAGGAGAGAGAGAGAGCAGAAGGAGTCCCCGACTCAGTAAAACAGCCTCTGCGACACGAATCGCGAGTAGAGCATGCGTGCATATATGTGTGCTACGTGTGCAGACTCGTTTGAAGTTTTGTTAATGGACCTTAGGCACCCAATTATGTCGCGTGCAGGAAACGGAATATGCATCAGCAGCGGCGGCGGCGGCGGCGACAGCGACTGCACTTGGATATATATACGGCGAGTAGGCGAATATCTCGCGCGGGCGTCGACGTCTGAAAGTGCCCCGCGGGGAAAACGCCCAATGGAGGCTGAAGAGAGAGAGAGAGAGAAAGAGAGAGAGAGAGAGAGAGCATTCGGATATTGCCGAGCGCCCGGCGCGGCCGCGAGAGAGCCACTTCACCGCGAGAGTAACAGACTCTCCCTGCAAATGGATTGATGGATTTAATCCTTGTCTCCTTTTTTCCCTTGAATAAATGCTCGCTGCAGTTGGTCGCTCGTACACTTAAATCGAGGGTGATTTTTAGACGTCCGAATGAAGCTGGAATAATTAATTTCAGAGTAACGGAATTAATCACCTTTCCTGTAGTGTGACAGAATTATTAATGAACTATTGAGCTCATTAGAATATAAGTGGATTAAAGAAGGATATATATAGTTATCATAATAGTATATTTTAGTATTTAATGTTATCCTTTTCATATATTGCTTAAATGCTCCTAATCTATCCGTGCATTTTCTATTCTTGCGCTTATTTGACCTGATGAATGTATATATATATATATACATGAAGCTTTGCGTATTTGAGTACCCTAATAAAAAACTATGTTTCGCATCGTTTTAGATAATTTTTATCTATAGTTTCATTTTTTGATCCTCTAACGCTCAAAATGTTACTTACATATATACATTCATATACATATTGTCAAAATCCACAAAGAAAATTACCCTGTACGCATTATTGTTTCGGCATTAAATTCACCAACGTAGAATTTAGATAAAAGCATATCCAATTTATTCAATAAATGCATACCACGGCCAAAATCATCTCTACAAAACAGCATTGAATTTAAAAAAATAATATGGATAATACTTATGTTCCGCCAAATTATGATCTCGTTTCTCTTGATGCAGTTTCTTTATTTTCAAATTTACCCAAAGATTTAATTTTACAAGCTCTAGCTAGAAAATGAAAATATTTGAAATCTTATTTAAATTTCTCGAAAAAAGAATTTTTAGATGGCATTAATTTATTGTTAAACTCTGCGTAACTGCAATTTAACGAAAAATTTGCAAACAAATTGTAGGAGCTCCAATGGGTTTTGGCACAAGCCCTTGGTCTGAAGAAATCACTCTGGAAACTTTCAAAATCAGTTGAAAAGGACAATTGCTTATATGTATAAAAGATACTAATCGTAAAACAAGATAAAATAGACTTAACATTAGAGACCTTTAATTCTTTCCAGCGGTCACTCAATTTCTAGGTTGAGTATGAAACATTAAATAAGTTAAGTTGTCTAGACGTGGAATACATCAAAACTGACAATAATTCAATTATTACTAACTGGTACATGCTTCTGGGAGATACATAAATATTCTCTCACCGACGAACTGACGACACCGATTAAGGTAAAATGATTTATATAACATGAACAAGAGCAGTGGAGGTGTTGCGATAAAAAGTGAGTGACATTTCGTGAATTTCGGTTTTGATATAACATAACAAAAAATATTAGTTTTAAATTCTTGATTTTAATTTTTAACTTTGTTTCCTCTTCGCTTTTAGTTGACAGTTTTGATTAAATAAACGTTGCACTTCTAGTGAACATTTTTTACCTTTTTATTTTTTAATTTTAGATATTTTATTAATTTTATTAAATAGTTTGAATTTCATTACACATTATTTTTATGAGAAAAAAATTAAATGCTGCCAAAACAATCTTAATTATTATACATCAAGAGATATCTTTAAAAAACGATGTAACTGATTGATATTAGATTGAATTCCATTAATTAATCTTATCTGTTAAAAATTTAATAAATATTTATGTTGATATATTTATTTATTACCACAGGCATTGCTGCATTCCAGGCATAACCTGACCTAAATGTGGTATCAATTTTCTCTGTGTTCAACCTACATTTTCTGAGGCTACAAATGAAGCAAAGTTGTTAATATATTTATTATATGAATTATTATTTTAATGTCTATACAATCCTTTTTTTAAACTTTTAACATATAAAATTTTTCAAAATACAGAATGTCTATTAACTTAGAAATAATATTTTTCGCTACCTATGCAATCATATGCTTTTATTCAATATAATACAATTTATACTCCACGCGTTAAAAAATTAATTTTTTATTTAAAAATAATGATATAATAGTTTTCCGAACTTATTAATTTGCCATCATTCAGAGAGGAGAGTAAAAATAAGATAAGCAGTTTGTACTTTTAATTAGAAAAGTTTCTGGACACTACTTTGTAGACGTGATACAACCCTGCAACACGAATGCAAATGTTTCAATTTAAATTGAAATACGGACATCGCATGAGCAGTTTCATAAGATCCAAATCCTCGCCGCCGACAATCGTTATAATAAGCTCTTAACAATAAAGCGAACCAAACCATTTTATAGTCCCAACACGAAGTAACAGCGGTAGCCGCATTTCGAAGAATTAGCGCTCACAATTGTGTCCCGTCGATAAAATTACGCTTTAAAGTCTTAGCGAAAAGAAATGAAAAAGGGCATATAGAGAAGAAAAACCGAACCGAACGTCAATGCTTCGTTTTTGACAGTTTCGTAAAACAACGACGCTGTACTGTTCCTGTTACGCCTGTGTCCCCGGAGTATATACCATCCCCCTTCTTTATTTTCCATCAGAGCACTAATCACCAAAGTAAGCGCTGGACAACCCGCATGAACGATCAGAAAAGTACGGAAAACCAAGAGGAAGAAAAAAAAGTGAAACAGTCTCGAAGCACTAAAAAAAAACAGAGAGACAACAACGAGAAAATTCGTCGACAATAAAAATGGTCGCGCAACGCGATCGCGAAGCTGCCTCACCAAGGCTTTACGTAAAGGGCGGAACTATCGAGCTTTTAGAGCTTTTATACGAGGCGTCGTAAAAAAAAGTGTTCCGTCCTGCTGGCCCTCCGTGCCAGTGTTACACGCCGCGCCGATACCGAAGTGTGTGTGTGTGTTGTGAGCACGAGATTGGCTGCAGGCATGGGAAGTGATTTGGCGCATTGCGCCCATATACGCATTATGCAACGCGCACATCCCGTCGATAGTATATATACCGGAGCGCGGAATTCCCACCTCTTAAAAAAGCTGCCACTTATAACGTCGAGGTCTTGAATTTTGCGAGACGATTATGTTTACCTCGCTGGGAGAGAAAAAATATTTTTTTAATAAGCAGACGCACGGAGTTGGCATTAATCTCGTACCGCGTGCAGCGTGTGCATTTTGAATATGGTTGAACTCAGACTTGTGTATTCCGATGGCGTCGTCGCTGGGAGCCAATCGAACCCTGTACTATTGCAAAAGTGCGACTATTAAATGTTTATTCTCTTAAATATCGATGAATGAGAGTCTATATCCATCATAAGGACGGCTACTCGATTCATATCGAACTTTTGGAGGCAAGAAAATCAAGAGCAAATGAAAGGGAAGCTTAAATATTAGTATGTAAGAAATACTTGGAATGTTGGTATTGAAAATTATGTCATTCCTTTCTCTCTTCATTTCTGTAGTAGATTGTAGAGGTTGAATAATTTACCTATTATTAAAGTTATTATATATTTATTTTTTATTTATTTATTACCAGATACAATGCACTTAAAATCTAAATATACAAAATATATATATTTGACATAAAATGCACCCTACAGAGGTAAACAAAAGTTACCTGTTCGTAGGTCTGGATAACAACTTACGACTAAAACTAAAACTAATAACAAAGATAAAGATTAATTTTATAATTTAATTTCGCCATCATATCATCCATTCAGCGTTAAGCTGTTTCTATCCATGTTAATTCTTATATATTAAAAATAATTTTAAAAACTATGGAAAATTTAGTGTGCTAAAGAATTATAATTACAAGTTAGTAGGAAACTTCATTGAGTCAAAGCAGAAATACCCCATTTAGCTTCTTATTTCACTGACATCACCACTAAAAAAAGTTTTACTTTTATATGGAATTTAAGAATTTCATTTATTATAATATTATACGGCACTGTTACGTACTATCGGCTCAATTTATAATTTAATGAAATTTTTTTAAAACTCACGGTAGAAACTTTACCTTTATTAAAACATAATACTTCGAAAAATTTTTCGAAAGAATTTGAACGCTATAATAGATGTACTATATTAAATTTAAAATCCAGAAGTATTTTTGTTTTAGTGATTGAACTAAAATCAAGCTTCGCCAAGATTTCCGTGCTTTATTTATCTAGATCAATGAGGATGGCCTATTACAAAGGCGCGTCGCAAAAGGCCATAAACGCGAATGACTTCTATCCAGATTTATGTGACTGCTGACCCGAACTTATTCGGATTCATAAATTTTATGAGACTCCTCCTGAAGTGAAAAGTACTTATACAAAGCACTGCAAAACAAAGCCTTTATATCTCAAATGAGCTAGAGAGAACACTTTTATTATAAATAACTAAATTAATAATTGATATAGTTTTAAATGAAATTAAATAACGAAAATATATATATATATATATATATATAT
>UELV01084728.1:1874-12630 GCA_900490015.1 Megastigmus stigmatizans | reverse complement strand
ACTTTATCGTGTCTCTCTTGATACTGTGGCCGTTTCTCCTTCAATGCTCGACTCAAACATGGCTTTGAGGCGTTTCGAAATTGCTTGTTGAGTGACTCCCAATGATTCTGCTAATTCTTCTTGCGTTTGGCACGAGTCTACAGCAAGTAATGCCTCCAGTTCGGAATCTTCGAAAATTTTTTCTCTTCCGCCGCCATGCCGGTCCTCGACATCAAAATCACCGCTTTTAACCGAAAAACGGAAAAGTAACGTATATCTTAGAATTTCCTCCTCTATCCGGTGATTCAATTTGAGAGGTCGATAGCGGGACACCCTGTATAATGTAAGTAGTTATGCACCCACTATGGCCTGTCATAACAAACCCCCACCACCTACCGTTTTTCGATTAATCGCATAATTTTTGAGTTATTGGGAATTGAAAATTTAGAAAATCAGTCAATCAGGTCACGCCTCCGTTTACGCGCCGGCGGCAGAGGAGAAAGTGGGCGGAGCTTCCGTCCCACGGCAGAAGCGCCGGGAAGGAGAGCGCGCCTAACCTTCCCTGCTCTAGTCGCGTATAGCTGGAAACATACTCGTTCACTGCGTTGAACAAGTCCTCGGACGGACAAGCGGCCGAGCGCTATAGGTATACCTATAGGTATATCTATAGGTATTGCATGTGTTCGTCGGCTATCTTCTCGCTCGCGGGCTTGTGTTGGTCGCGTACCCTATACAAGTATAATATGAATACTCTTTCTGAGGTATCTCAGCGTGTCGATGCGTTATTCGAAAATGCAAAATGGCGTGCGAATATCTATTCGTACAAGGATTTGATGATTTCTATTTTAATAATTAAAATCTAGACTTGGAAATAAACATTAAAACAATATTAAATCAAAATAAATGCACTAAATGAATCTGGTTCTTTAGCAAAACTACTTATTTTCTTCAGAAATACATGTTCTAGAAACAATTTCTGAATAAGAAAATGCAACTGCTTATTATTATTTAATGAATAAATAATAAGTAAATACTAAGAAAAATATTAATTAATGAGAAATAAATAAATCAAATATAAAAAACTGTTTCTCCAATATCTGCGCGTTATCCTATAAGAGTGCGAATATCCGATTCATTCCAAGGGACGGGAAAGGGACGGAAGAATGGGACTAATTATGGTAATGTAGTTATAAATAGGAAAAATGAATATTTGAACCGTCTCAAAATTTAAATAATCCAGAATTAATGAATTTTATCATGCTGTTATTTGGCCTTTGGCTGATTTTGGTACCTCAAGCGCTCATAAAAAAACATCCAAAAGCGTTTAGTCTATGAAACATTGCACATAGATTCTCTGATGCATTAATAATAAGTTTTAAAAATTACCATGTTTAAATAGCCTCCAAATTTGAATAATGCAAGTTCAAATGCATTTTTTAATTCTGTGTATCGGCCTCGGGCTTGTCATCGATACCTGCAGTGCTCGTAAAAAAATCTACAAGGGATTAATTTTTGAAACATTGCCGATTTTTGAGAAGTGCCGATCTTGGCACTGAAAAGTGCCGTTGATTCTCGATGACTATAGGTGTTGCTCGATGTGCCTGCCATCGTGTTCCAGCACCAGTTTCACACGCCGAACAATATTTTCCACCGCTCTGCTGATGGAACCGTCGTTTTGACGAATTTCCTGAAAGGTTACTATAATTCTTCGACGGCCCTCTTGCTCTTCGTTCACTGGTGACTTGTACACTCTTTCCTTGTAGTCACTCCACAAGAAATAGTCGAGTGGCGTGAGATCAGGCGATCGTGCAGGCCACTCTATCAGACCAGCTCGTCCCATTCACCGCTCAGGATACCGCTCGTCGAGGTAGTCTCTGACGATCCTGGCAAAGTGTGGCGGCGCTCCATCATGCTGGTACAACATATTTTCGAGTATTTCTAATTGGAGATCTGCCAGGAGTAGTGGCAGAGTCTCCCTTAGAAACTCTAAATATATCGCACCATTCAGACCAGGCGGTAGAAAGACTGGTCCAATCTATAAGATAATTAAAAAGATTAATTAAAAGTATAGAAAATAATTAAAAGTATTGGAAATAAAATTTAAAGATGTATTTCTTGTATTGTTTTCTGACTCGATCCGAAATGGCGAACATGGCCGGAAAAATTCACAAAGTAGCAAAAAGCGATTTTTTGGAAATCAAAAAGAAACTATGACTCCGATCAGACTATGTTAAATGGGAATTTTGGCAAATCTCTCATTAGAAATACTCGAAAATATGTTGTACCAGCATGATGGAGCGCCGCCACATTTTGCCAGGATCGTCAGAGACAACCTCGACGAGCGGTATCCGGAGCGGTGGATGGGACGAGCTGGTCCGATAGAGTGACCTACACGATCGCCTGATCTCACGCGACTCGACTATTTGTTGTGGGGTGACTACAAGGAAAGAGTGTACAAAACACCAGTGAATGAAGAGCAAGAGAGCCGTCGACGAATTATAGTAGCCTTTCAGGAAATTCGTGATAACGACGTTTCCATCAGCCGAGCGGTGGGAAATCTTGTTCGGCGTGTGGAACTGGTGCTGGAACACGATGGCAAGCACATCGAGCAACAAATGTAGACGTCGAGAAATCAACGGCACTTTTCAGAGCCAAGATCGGCACTTCTCAAATATCGGCAATGTTTCAAAAATTAATCCCTTGTAAATTTTTTTACGAGCACTTCAGGTATCGAAAAACAAGCCCGAGGCCGATACACAGAATTAAAAAATGCATTTGAACTTGCATCATTCAAATTTGGAGGCTATTTAAACGTGGTAATTTTTAAAACTTATTATTAATGCATCAGAGAATCTGTGTGCAATGTTTCATAGACTGAACGCTTCTGGATGTTTTTTTATGAGCGCTTGAGGTATCAAAATCAGCCAAAGGCCAAATAACAGCATGATAAAATTCATTAATTTTGGATTATTTAAATTTTGAGACTGTTCAAATATTCATTTTTCCTATTTATAACTACATTACCATAATTAGTCCCATTCTTCCGTCCCTTTCCCGTTCCTTGGAATGAATCGGATATTCGCACTCTTATACGATAACGCGCAGATATTGGAGAAACAGTTTTTTATATTTGATTTATTTATTTCTCATTAATTAATATTTTTCTTAGTATTTACTTATTATTTATTCATTAAATAATAATAAGCAGTTGCATTTTCTTATTCAGAAATCGTTTCAAGAACATGGATTTCTGCAGAAAATAAGTAGTTTTTCTAAAGAACCAAATTCATTTAGTGCATTTATTTTGATTTAATATTGTTTTAATGTTTATGTCCAAGTCTAGATTTTAGTTATTAAAATAGAAAACATCCTTGTACGAATAGATATTCGCAATTGCATTTGCGAATAGTGTATCGATACGCTGAGACGCCTTTGAGACACATACTCGTACAGGATACGCGACCAACACAAGCCCGCCTCTCGCGTGTCATATATGAGAAGACAGACGAAGGACTTACATGTCAACATAATGAGCGACTATGTTTTGAGCTAAGCGAGTAGAGCAAGGAAGGTTAGGCGCACTCTCTTTCCCGTTGCCCGTTGCTTCTGCCGTAGCGCGGAAGCTTCGCCTACTTTCTCCCCTGTCGCCGGCACGGTAACGGTGGCGCGAGCTGATTGGCTGATTTTCTAAATTTTCAATTGCCTATAGCTCCAAATTTATGCGTTTAATCGAAAAACGGAAAAGTTACGTATGTCTTAGAATTTCCTCCTCTATCTCGTAGTACCATTATTTACGTTCAATACCGGAACGCCCTGTATATAAAATTTTGCTGATATACGTTTTATTTTATTTGAGGCTGGAATATAAAAATTTTTAAATGTAGTGTGAAAGGTTCTTCTCTAATATATTTTCATTTACTTATTTGTGTATATATATGACTGTGTGTGGGATGCAATTTATGCAAGTGGATGAGGATCTTAGAATAAATATTCAATGTTTATATTTTCTGTTGTTCTGTTTATTCAATAAATGCTGCTCTTCTTCTTCTTCTACATAGGTTATGTAGTTACATATATTAATTTATTTTTATATCTGCTTTAACTAAGGCTAATCTTGCGATCGTAGCTGCATTCGGTGTTTTGTATGGCTACTACTTACGACACGCGACGCGATCTTTTTATCGCCGATGTGTTAAACTACCCGTGGAGTTTAAAAGAACCCAAGTAAAACCGGTGTGTGTTGTACAGTGTGAGATTAGTACCTAAAGAGCAAGTGCACTTTACTTGGAGTTTCTCTTTTGCGGAATAACCCTCCGATGAGATATCCTGCCAAATTCTTCTACGAGGGAATATGCCGGCAAGGAAATCTCGGCACTGTGCTCGTGAGAACACAACTCGAAGCAAGTTCTTCCACTGGGGAATAAACCGCCTCTAGTAGGTCTTACCTGTATTCTGCCAGGTAGAACCAGAAGTGATTCTCCACGTCGTAAGTTGCCCCTTTTATACTCAGAAAAGGCCGCCTATTTTCCGAAAATGAGCTGATATTCCCGGCAAAACGTGTCCGATGTATGTGTAAGTAAATCTCGGTTTTAATTATAAATCAATCTTTAACAATTTGTGAATTTTTATACATATTCATCTTTTTAAATTAATCTTTTTTTACGTTTTGGCATTTTTCTGTGTTGTGTATATTAAGCTAGGTCTCTCTTTTTTATTTTATTCGATAAAATATTGTGTTTATGTTTTGTATGTGTTAGTTAATTTCTCTCATCATGCATTAATTTTACTTGTTGGCAGCCTTGTCGCGTTTATTTCAAACATCCTATTTTTATTGCATGAATTCGCGTTATCTCTCTATGTACAGTGATGGTTAATTCATTCTTATATTCTAGATTATTATTTCATGATAATTAATTATGTTTTCTCTTTTTTCAAAGTCTTCACGTATTTTCTATGCAGCTTGGAATTCTTTTTCAGTCCTTGCATGCCTGTTGATCCTTTAATTGGAATTATCCTGCCTTGGACCTACGCTTTAATGATGTTGCGCAATCCCTTTGCGTTTAGCGCGAGATTTCGAAATTCTATTATAATTGATCCTGTCATTGTTGCTCTGTAATTACGGGTCATTTGTCCGGTACTGCAACTATCATTTAAAGCTGCTAAGGCGCGAGATTTCAAGGATTCAAATCTAGCAGATAAGTTTGCTGCTTAATATTTATTATCTATGTTCACTGACTGGAAGGTAAATAATTGTTATAAATAATGTATTATATTAAATAAAGTCTCAAATCATATATTAATTTAAATATACTCTCAAAATTAACTTAAATAAAACTTTCAAATCATTTAAATTAACTCTTAAATTATTCGTTGACAATTCACCAAATTAATTATTCTTATTTGTTATATATACAGGGCATCCCACTATCGATCCCGCAAAAGGATCCACCGGATAGAGAAGAAAATTCTAAGACATACGTAACTTTTCCGTTTTTCGATTAAATGCATAATTTTTGAGTTATTGAAAATTTAGAAAATCCGTTAATCAGCTCGCGCCTCCGTTACCGCGCCGGCGGCAAGGGAGAAAGTGGGCGGAGCTTTCGCGCTACGACAGAAGCATCGGAGATGGAAAGCGCGCCTAACCTGCCCTGCTCTACTTGTTTAACTCAAAACATAGTCGCTCACTGTATTGACCAAGTCCTCGGACGGACAAGCGGCCGAGTGCTATAGGTACACGAAGAGAAATCTGTAGTAATTATCGCATGAAATGCGTTGCGGTTTTACACACTCTTCGACCATGCAATATTAACACGTGAGCGTATGCTTTTAGTGCGACAATTTGAAGCGATACTCGCACGAGAATGTCCGTGCGAAATTGATTATAAGTTCTTACGACAAACGCTTGGAAACCGATGCGGTTTTGTTGCGCCCTCGGTACTAAAAGGACCTCGCTTGCAGCATACGATAATCAGATGGGACTGGAGCTGTAATCGCACCAGTCCCATGCGAATGAAGTATAGTTCATCGCAAGCGGGCTGTAGAGCGTTATGCAGAACAAATGATGGGCACGGGCGTCTAACTAAAATTATTTAATTACATTTATGTAAAATAGTAATTTTATTTTTAAGAAAGATCTTATATTTTTAATATTTTTACTGTGGACGTAGTAACATGGTTCATTTCCATCATCTTCCTAAAACAAACCTGCAGCATTCAAAATTTTGCAATAATATTTATATTTATATGGACTACAAATAAATAAAACATTCATTCTAATAATATTTAAATAACAAAAGGCTTATTATCTTCATTAATTAACTAAAGAAATCGTCTATCTTAATTCTTAAAAAATGAAATAAATAATTATATAGTTATATTGTTTTATTGTTATAAAAATACAGTGAATAAATGAACAGGATAGTTTTTATGTTAAAAAATTCATTTCATATCAGTAATCAATTTTCATTGCATAATACTATTCTTAAATTAGGGGGCGCTGTTAGCAGTGCACACGTATAGACCTAAAAACGATAGTGTCGAAGTAAAGTAAGGAAAAGAAGTGGAGAGAGATAACGGAAAAAATAAGAGTGTGTGGAAGTGGACGGCAGAAAAAAGAGTAAAAAAGTGAGTGCAAAACAAGGGACAGAGGGGAGAAGGGAGAAGGGAAAAGGAGCGTGAAAGAAACACGTGGCGAGGGGAGTGAGAGAGAGGGAGAATCGGGCATAGAGTATGCGGGGAGGGGAGAAGGCGCGCGAAACAGAGAAAGTGAGCATAGCAAGAAGAGTGGGAAGGAGTAAGAGTGTGAGTGAAGACTACTCAACACCTGGAGAGTACGGAGAGATAAGTAGATCCCCGCAAGAGGCGAAGGAACTGGAAAGGCAAGCAGAGAGAAAAAGGACAGAGGGGAAGAGGATAAATAGGGATAGCCCTAACGAAAATATAGCAAAATACCTAGTCCCAAATAAAAAGGATAGGAGAAAAAGAAAAAGAAGGAGAAGATCAAGAAGGAAAAAAGGAGGATAAAAAGAAGGAATAGAAGGGGAAAAAATGGAGAAGTACTTGGATAGAATGGAGGAGAGACTAGAGGAGATGGAAAAAAGAAGAGAGGCAAGGGCAGAGGAGATAGAAAAAAGAAGGGAGGCGAGAATGGATGTAATGAAATAAAAAATCAGTAATACGCTCAGGGGTTGGAATGAAAAATGGGAAAAAACAGAGAAGATAGTCAGAGAGATAGAGGAGAAAACGAAGGAAAATTATAGAGAAATGAAAGGAGAATTCGAGAAGATGGAAAAGGCGATAGAAAAGAGGCTAGAAAAAAAAGAAGAGAGGAGGAATAGAGGGCATGGAAGGAGGGACAAGAAAGGCGGAAGGAGCAAGAGGCGAAGATAAGAAAATATCTAGAGGAGATGGACAAAGAGAGAAGAAGAAAAAACGTAATAATTACAGGAGTGGAAGGGATGAGGAGTGAAAAGAGGTATGTACAAAACTGGTTAAATAAAAAGTTAAATATAGTAGTAGAGGTGAGAAATACTTGGAGAATTGGAGAAACGGGAGATAAACTAGGGGTTGAGTGTGAGACATGGGAAGGGAAAATGAATGTAATACAGAATAAATCAAAGTTAAAAGGGACCAGAATTTACATAGACAACGACCTAACATGGGGGGAAAGGAGACTGAAGCAGGAAATGAGAAGGATTAGCAAGGAGGAGAAAAGAAAGGGGAAATAGGTGAGAAATAGCTATAATAAAATGTGGATAAACGGAAAAACATGGAAGTGGGATGAGGAGGAAAGAAAATTTTTTCCAGAGGGAGAGGAAGAGATGGAGAAGTAGAGGGGAGAGAGAGGAGGAAGGCGGGGAGGTAAGAACACTAACGTGGAATGTAGCAGACTTAAAAAATACAGAGGAAGGAGAATGGTAAATGATAAAAGAACACGGTATTATAGGGATAACAGAGACGTGGTTGGAAGAAAAAGAGGAAGGGCAGATGGGGAAAAAATTGAAAGAATTTGATTTGATTGTGGAAGGGGCAAGAAGAAGAAAGAAGAGAGGAAGAGCAATTGAAGGAATAATATTAGGTATAAAAAAGAGCGTGGGAGTTTGGGATAGAGAAGGGGAAGGAGAAAAAAGAAGACAAAACGAGGAAGTAATATGTGGAGAAGTAAAACTGGGAGACAAAAAATGGGTAGTGGGGGTAGTATATACGAGAGAAAAAAGAAGAGTGGTATGGAAAATAATAGAGAAGGTGAGTAGGGAGGAAGAGAAGGAAAGAATAATGATAATAGGAGATTTTAACGCTAGAACGGCGGAAGAAGGGAGCTGGCCATAGATTGAGGAAGGAAGAAGATCTAGGGATAAAACAAAAAATAAAGAAGGAGAAGAGATGCTAGAAAGGCTAGAAGAAATGGGGATGGCAATAGAAAACAGGGCGAGAGAGGGAGATGAAGAAGGGGAATGGACATACATGGGGGCAAGAGGGAACACGACAATAGATTGCGTGGTAACCAACGAAGAGGTGGAGAAAGAAATAAAGGAAATGAAAGTATTAAATAAAGGAGAGTCAGATTACATGCCAATTTTGATAAAATGGAAAGGAAAAATAAAGAGGGAGGAGAGGAGAGAAGAAAGAAAATGGAGGACGGATTGGACAGAAAAAGGAGTCAAAAAATTTAAGGAAAAGATGAAGGGAGTAAGGGCGTGGGGAGATTGGAAGAAGCTAAAAGAAGAGATCCAGAAGAACACGAAAAAAATAGAGATCAAAAGAGGAAGGAGGATAAACGGTTGGTGGGGCAAGGAATGTGGAGAAGAGAAAAAGAAACTATTAGAGAAGAGGCAGAGATTAAGGAGAAAAGAAATAGAATTTAAGGAGTGGAAAAAGGCAAAGTATGAGTATAAAAACATGATAAAGAAAAAGAAGGAAGAGGAGATAGATAGGATAGTGATGGAAATAAAGAAAGATAAGAGTGGGAAAAAATGCGGGGAGTGGTAAGGAGCGGTCTGGGTAAGGATAGGAGCGGTATAGACGAAGAAATAGGAAAGGAAGAGTGGTTCAATTTTTTTAAGAAACAAATGGAGGGAAGAGATATAGAGGAACGTGAAAGAAAAAGAATAGAAATAAAAGAGTATGGAAATGAATCAAGGAGAGAAATACAGGAAATAAGAGAAGCGATAAAGAAAATGAAAGAGAGGAAGGCGGAAGATAAGGACGGTATTGGTATAGGAAATGAGGTATGGATTAAAGGAAGAGAAGATGTAGAGGAAAAATTAAGGGAATGTCTGCAGAAAATATGGGAAAAAGGAGAGTTCCGGAAGAATGGAGGATCGGACTAGTGGTACCAATCTATAAGAAGGGGGACAAGAAAAAGGTAGAAAACTATAGAGGAATCTCGCTGATGGATTCGGGGTATAAAATTTATGCAGAAATACTGAGGAAAAGGCTGGGCGAACACCTAGAGGGGAAAGGAAAATTGGATAACACATAATTTGGATTTAGGAAAGGAAGAGGAGCAATAGATGCGATATATGCAATATAAAATGTTATACGGAGGGAGATAAGGAGAAAAGGGGGAAGAGTGCTGGTATTATTTGCAGACATGAAAGCAGCGTTCGATAAAATAAGAAGAGAAGTGATATGGAAAGCAATGAAAAGAATGGGGGTACAAAAGCAGCTGAGAGAAAGAATAGAGGAACTGTACGAAGAAACGAAATGTAGGATAAGAATAGGAGGAGAGAAGACGGAGGAGTTTGATGTGAAGAAAGGAGTAAAACAAGGATGTCCATTGAGGCCGGTATTGTTCAATGTGGCGATGACAGACGTGGAAGAGAAGATGAAAAATATACAAGAAGGTGGACTGGTGAAAGGAAAGAAGAAGATACGGACCCTGTCGTATGTGGATGACGTGGCACTGCTGGCAAATAACGAAAAGGATATGAAGCAAATGATGAAGAAACTGGAGAAATTCTTGGAAGCAAAGGGACTGCAGCTAAACATGGAAAAGACGAAAATAATGGAATTCAGAAAGGTAGGTGGCAGGAGAAAAAAAGAGAAATTTGATAGAAAAGGAGAAAAGATCGAAAAAGTCAAAAGTTTCGTATACTTAGGATACAAAATGAGTGGAAACAATGGAGAGGAAAACCACATAAAATACGTGACTAACAGAGCAAAGATGGTGATGGGAAAAGTATGGAGTGTGGGGAAAAGAAGAATCAAAACAGACTGGAGCAGAAGGATGAAAATCTTTGATGCAGTGGTAGTAAGCATGATAATGTACGGAGCGGAAATGTGGGGATGGAATAAAAGGAAGGAGGTGGAAAAACCCATGAAAGGTATATGAGATGGACGTTAGAAGTAAATAGTAGAACACCAGGACACATAATAAGGCGGGAAACGAGAAGAGATAAGATAAAAATAAAAGCGGGCACAAGAGCAATGAAGTACGAAGAGAAAATAAAAAAGGAAGAAAGAGAAACGATAAGAGGGGAATGCCTGGCTATGATGTTAAGAGGAGAAGGGAAAACAGGGTTGCAAGGGGAGAGGAAAAAATTCTTCGAAGAAAATGGATGGGTAATAGATGCAGCAAACGAAAGGACGAGAGAGGAAGAAGGATGGTGGGAAGAGATAGAAGAAAGGCATAGAGACATTGAATGGCAGAACACGAAGGCGGAAATAGAGAAATCCAAATATGCAAAAGAATTCGGAAAGTGGATGACGGAGGAGATAATAAGAGAACAGAAGGAGTATCTGGTAGGGACAGGAAGAAACAGAGGAAAAGAATTTA
>UELV01084697.1:0-10738 GCA_900490015.1 Megastigmus stigmatizans | reverse complement strand
TTACATTGTCGTAAGATTGTCTAAGTTCACCCTAGCCTCTCATCATCAAAAGTGAAATTCTTTCTCTTTCATTAAAGCGATGCATGCTCATGTGCAGATAATAAATATGCACGACTACAAACGATCACAAATTAACTACCGAAAAATATTCGACAAAAAAATGACAGACGAACGAGAAAAAATTTTTTTCAAGGAAAACTTAGAGAAATACTTCTTTTCCAGAGAAAATGTTGTCAATCTCTATGAGTATCACGACATACTAAGAAATAAAAAATGAGCTTTGGTAAATTGAAATCGGATGAAAGTTGACTAAGATTAAAAAGATTTGTCGAAGAAATTTTTAACAAATTTTTGATTGCCAATATCTTGATTACAAAATTGAAATTTAATTTTAAAAATGGTTTTATGGTTTATTATGAACCCTTCTTTAATTTTTAATGTTGATTATTCATTTAAACAAATTTTGTTCGTTTAATAGAAGATTTACAAATTTAAGACGTTACAGGTAAGTTGAACACCGGAGTAACATGAATACCGGGGTAATTTTAGTCAATGGGGTTAAATTTACGCAGAAGCAATTAAATTAAGACAAGGTCAAAATTTGATACGTTTTTTGACGCAAAATTATCCGCTCTATTAATTTCCAGATCAAAATTAGTATAGTTCTTTTTTAAAAGCGACTTGGCCATCACATGACCTTGAAGTTCATGGTCAAGGTCAAGTTCAAGGTCACCATTGGATAGCCGGGGAAAAATCATGAATATTATGTCTTGGATGTTTCCCTCTACGACTTCTGGTATTCAAGTTATCGCATCGAACATGGGTTTGACATTGACTATGACCTTCCAAGGTCAAAATTTAAAAATGATCAAGACCATATTTGAACGTAAAATTTTCCACTCTTTTCATTTCCGGGGTCAAAAATAGGGGTCCTATTTAAAATAATCGATATGACCTTTAAATGACCTTGAAGGTCAAGGTCAAGGTCAAATTCAAGGTCACTATCAGATAGCTGGGGAAAAATATTAACAACCATATATCTTAGTTTTTTTCTGCCATTATTAGTTCAGAAGTTATCGTGCCGTTCCGGAACTCTTTAGACACCCTGTATATAAAACAGTTAGATTAAAAACAAATAAATTTATAAAATTATAATAAGTCTAAATATTTATCAGACAGGAGGCTAAAATTAAACACATTTGTAAACCAAGTAAAACATCCATTCCTCTTACTCATCCTTTAAATAAACTCGTACTGATAAAAAAGTGTTTTTGACGTTTTCAATTGAACATTGTAAGAACTTTTTGAAGTAATAATGTTATGCTTGCTGTGCTAGGGCGTCGGTAAGCTGTGGCCATTAAGAGTGGTGTCATTAACGTCAACGAGTATAACGTCAATTTATGTGCTTGATATGGGCTTGAAATGTGTCGGACCTATGCTGGACCAGCTAAAAAGACAGTTCAGTAGTAAGTTAGCACACAAACTTACCATCATCACTCTCTGTAAGAAGATCTACATTGAAATCCCACATTAAATATTTTTGACTATAATAAAAAAGTATATTCTCATAGTATTTTAAAAATTGTCGTTTTTGGTAGAAGCTATTTTTGGCGGCCTGTAAATGACACCTACCAAGGTAGGAGGGGAGTTGCCGCTTTAAATACCATAGAAAATAAATTCAGGAATATCTGTTTTTTTCCATGCATTCGATAATTTTGCATTTTAGGTATGATTTTACGTAAAGGAGAACTCCACCTCCATTGACATTACGATCCTGTCTGAAAATCTTATAGCCATTGAACTGAATTAGATCATTAGTTCTTCAGGGTCAGACTTCAGGGTCCAGTCAAGACTCGGCCACGCCAAAAAGGACGTAGGTGGGATTATTAAAAAGAAGTTGACGGATCTAAAGTGACGGAGAAAAGAATTCGCATCCAGAAAACCAGCGCGGAACTCCCCTTTTTTACTCCTTGACTCTCCAGCAGCTAAAACTCCTGGTCAATCGGTTTTTACAGGTTTCGTCTTAGCATTTGTAACAGTTTTGTTTAGTTCTGACAGGACAGTGCTGAGCACAGCGAAAACGTAGTCCTCGCACACAATATTAGAAGCAGAGCAGTCAACTGCGCTCGAAATCACTAGAGTAGTGCATTCAGCACCGCCCATGCCGTTTGTAAGAGGTAGCTCAGTACTATTAGTCAGTTTACTTTGTGTTTGTGAGTCAATTTCTCTATTTTTAGTTTGAGGTATTTGTATGTCACTCTTATTGAGTTCGCCAACTTGATTTTGTTCATCCATTTGATTGGGTTCGTAAGTTTGATTAAGTTCAGTTTAAGCTTCTAGGCAAGTCAGATCAGAGGCAGTTTGCACCACGGCTGCGACTCCATCGACGATATTGTAAAAATTTTTAAATACCGCATCAAATTCTTCGTTTATTTTAATATCTAACGTGGATAATTCTTTTGTGAATAATGTTTCAAAAACAGACCATTTCTTTTCAACAAATGATTTTACGTTTTCCTCTAAGTTTGTTAGTTTCCCTCTCAACATTATACTTTCTTTTGTAACTATGCCCGATCTGTGAGAAGCTCTACCAGCATTGAGTTCTGACTTTGCATAGTACTAGTAATGTTGCGTAGATAAGACAACATTACATCGGTGTTGTTTCTTCAAGATTTCTTCAATTTTATGAATTTATGCAGTTTTTGAACTCATTCAATTATTGAATAAAAAATTTTTATTCATAGAAATCTTGATACCGTAATGACATTAATTACAAATAATTTAAGACCAATCCCATCGAAATTGGTCATCCGTTAGACCTGTAGGTTACGCAAAAGCCAAACATTTAAAACTGACATAATTTAACACTAAATGGGCGGATAAAAATATTTGGATCTTTAAATTTGAAACAATATAACAGAAGATTTTATCCTCTCCGGATGCCGTATAATTTTCTATAAAACATTACTTAATGTAGCTCTGTTTTACACGGTGGGTACATGGAATTGTTAAGTAACAATCAGCTTATGGAGTATCTTTCAAACACTTTTGAAGTACATAATACACAATTTAAGCTAAGATTGAATAGGGTATTAAGTTAAATAATCCTACTCTAAACTCATGTTGTTTATAAGAAATATTGAGAACATTAAGCACATACAGTTGATACTATATGATGCAGTTAACTGCGTTGACATCTGCTGCAACTCAAAGGTTAAGACAAGGGAGAGTTTACAATGACAAAGCAACCAAGTATTTTACAGAAATGAGAGTAACTTAGTCAGTAGTTAAAGGAACAGAAATAGATTCAGGAGCAGTGAGGAAGGTGTTACGCTTATGTACCCAGTACCTTTTGTCCTGCGGACACCGGATTGCCCTCAGTGTTATACGCATGTGCACAGGAATATAATACGGAGCAAAAATACTTCATTTCTATTCTTTCATACATTTGATAAATAATAAAAATCCTTCGAATTGGTTATTTCTTCAAAATCCAGTAAATAGATTGTTTGATAAATATTTTCATCTATAAGTTTTCAATGGAGTCGAAGTTTGACAAATGGGTTTAAGAAAATTATTCTGAGGGCTATCGAAATAGGTAAAAAAATAAGTTTTGATGGTTTTGAAGTTCAACACCGGTTTATCCCCTTAATGAACGTTTTATATTTAAAAAACTGTGTTCTTTAGTGTCTCATTTAGTAAAAGAAATAGATTGGAAAAAATTTTCCCCTGGCAAAATGAGCAGAAAACATGTAGTCCACTGATTTTAATACCCTCTTTCTCAGGTTTTAATATAATGGTGTAAAGTATCCCGTCTTTGTTATAAAAATTATAATACTTATATTTATAAGAGGTAAATATAAGGTAAAAATGCATATTTACCTATTCCACCTAATTTTAAACGAGCAGCTTTTCGTGATTTTCGAATGCCAAAAGATGGTTGACTCAGATCAAGATTCCTTTCACTTTGCCTTGGTGTTAATATATGATGCTTTTTTTTAATATTTGCCAACGGACTTTGATTTGCTTTAGCATTTTCGTCGCTTAATTCTGTTTCCAGCAAACTCTATAAATTAATTAATGAATCAATATTCGAATTTGTTTATTTTATTTTATAAGTAAAATTTCAATGTGTATTCAAGAGAGCTGCCTGTTATGATGATCAAAAACTAAAACTTTTTGGATTTCAAGTATAACATGTGAAAATTGTAGAATACAGACGATCAGAGTCTTTAAAGAATGTATAGTATAACAATACTTTGTAAGTTTTTAACTAATTGCTTAAAATCTTGAGCACGGTATTTTAATTTACGGGGTCTTTTACATATATGCATGAGTTTACTAGTCTGCATGTAAGTAGCTATATGTATTAAAGTCTAAATTTATCGTGGAGTATTTTTTAAATGTAAATGACCGAATCCATCTCAAATCGAACGGTCAGAGTATGTCCCCATCACCGATCTTTTTAAAAATTACGTATGTTGTTCTGCTTAGAAAATAATTTACACGTTTCTTTTTTCATATTTATAAGTCAAGATTACTTGTAATATGCAGTTCTCAAAATTTCTTACCAAATCTAAGAAAATATTTAAACAGCCGTCGTTTTGCGAGTTTTGACTTAACTTTCCCATGTAAGTTTTTTTAAAAAAATGCTTAAGGTAGCTCTATGGGTACTCTATGGGTAACTATGGGTAACACTATGAAACGAAAAATTGTTTTAAATACTTTATAAACGTGTTAAAAGTGTTTCAAAAATTTTTTTTTCATTTTTCATTTAGGTTTAATACCCTATTCTTTAGTAAAATAAAACATTGAAAACAATTCTCTGTTTATTTGACTTCGGTTTCATCCTGACATGAAAAAGTGGCAACACTGGACAACGAGTATCCAATTGTATGACGAATGATGCGATGTTGCCAAATTTCTATCACTTCCTAAACTAACAGTGAAAACAAGATTTTGCTTGTTTTGTTAATAAATATCTTTTAATTTTACACGATAACCTATAATAACTTTTATATTTTTGAAAAGCTGAGATATCAATCTATTAATAACTAGTTTTTCAATAATGGCATACACCGCTATCTATAAAAAAATCTTTCACTTCCTGTCTCTCAGAGTGCCTGTCCCATAAGGGCTAATGTTAAATACCTCAAATTTAATTTACAATATTTTTAATTTTTACACAATAACTCGCCTCAAAATTTATAAAATATATTCAGTAAATTCTTCTATTTTTTATATCTTAGAAAGTCGGATTAACCCTAGAGCTACCTTAAACTATTCAGTTTTATATAAAAAATGCACTTTCCAAAAAAGTGCATTTGTCTAAAAAATCTCATTTTTTTTTAATGAAACTTTTTATGAAAGTAGGGGATGTTAATACCTATGACATCATGTGAGTTAGATCTCCTATTTTTTCCTTTTGAGAGAAAAAAATTGAATAAAATACAAAATTTTTTTGCGCCTTATAGTTGTGGTCAGCATATAATCATTATTCATAGATTTGTATACATGCGTAATTAGTGATATACCAATCTGAATTATGTTTTTTACAAAAATGCAAAATTTGTCCGGGCAGTAGAGAAGTTACTTTTGATTTGTTACAACTGCAGGGTATAGAAGATATAAATACAAACGAAATAACTTATGCATTATGGGGTAAGGGTAATTTAGTGAAAAAACATTAGGTATCAATGGTTTTAAAAATGAACTTTCTGCTTGGTCTATAAAGGCAAGTACTCACGTGTATATAAAAGACATACAACGAAAAGCTATTGAAGCAGAAAGAAAAAAACGCTATAGAAGATGCACATCATTTAGTTTTTGAAGTAGACTTCGACGAAAACTGGATTGTGATTCTTATTTAAGCCATTCAAGAAAATCATTAAGTGAATAATCAAATTTCTAATTTCGTGGCCCTTTTCTTTAAAGGCGCTTCCAAACTTTATAAGAGTTTTATGGTTATAAGTGACAATAAAAAAACGGTTCAGCATTTGCTTTATTAGTTATAAAAGTCACAAAAAAAAAACAAAAATAAAAAACTTCTATTGCGCATGCAAGCTTACATACATTACACATAGGTATCTACACTAATTACTATTAAAAAACATTTACTGGTTTATTCTAGAAGGATAAAACAGGAGATTATACACGGTTCTTCATATCTAACATACATAGTTTGATAGGTATTAGCACACCGACCTTGCTAAAAATTTTCATAAAGAATCGGCTTTTTGAGAAAAATGAATTTTTCCAAAAGTTGGATTTTTTTAAATACCTTGCATGGGAAGAAAGTTGACTCGATACTGAGTGAAAAAATATTTAGTCTAATCAGAAACATATAAAAATCACAAACCGGTGACTGTTTAAAAATTATCTTCAATGTTAAGATTTGGTAAGATCATTTGATAATAATAATTAATAATAATTAATTGCATATTGCATACAATTTTATTGATATCGAAATAAATACGTGTCAAAATCCTTTTCCAAGAACAAAATACTTAATTTTCAAAAACATCGGTGATGTGGTAAGATCATTTGATAATAATAATTAATAATAATTAATAATAATTAATTGCATATTCCATGCAATTTTATTGATATCGAAATAAATACGTGTCAAAATCCTTTTCCAAGAACAAAATACTTAATTTTCAAAAACATCGGTGATTATATTATACTCTGACGTTTGATTTGAGATGGATTTGGTCAAGTGTATGGTGGACCAGAATATTCTTATTTTTCAGTTTTAATTATAATAATATCGCTAATATATTGTGCTAACGCGTATTCTTCCAATTGATTGTATCAATTGAAGGAAAACAGTCACATGAGGTATAACAATTATTTCGATATACTTTCTATCACGTTTTAAAATTTAAATTAGATTATTTTGTGATGGCATCAACGGGAGATTAAGGTTTTAAATTCTACAATAATTTTTTTTAATCATCGACACCAATGTCAGGTAGGCCGAAATCTGCCAACGAATATTTTAAATCTCTACCAACAATTGTAACAGTTGTCCGTTCTAAAATCGAGTAGGGGTAATTTATAAAACTAGAAGTCAGTATGTTGGTAAAACAGAATTTAACTAGTTTATGAAATAATGTATGTTAGAAGGCGCTATAATCACCGTTTTGCAAATTAAATTGAAGAAAATTTTAACTGTCAGTTTATAAGTCACAACAGCGCAGACGAGGCGTGGAAAGTAAATTTAGAAGCATCTGCGAAGCAACAGGATGCGAAGCACCGACGTAGTCAGTATATCACAGTTCTTTTCACTAAAACGATTAATCACTTTATTAATTCTATATGACTTTAATGGCACGGAGCGCACGATTCGCGTACGTCCCCTTGATGGACTAGGCCAAACAGAAGGAGCTTCCTCTCGGCTCCGAGCGCCCTTAGGTGTGGCATATGGACGAAGAGAACTGAAGCTTCATGCCTGCGTTGATTCAGCTGACATTGCAGTGCACTGTTTTAACGATAGAATTCTGTGCGAGGCTGTAGCTGTTGCTTGTGCCTTACGCGCGAGTTATGTTAGTGATCGTGAGAGAGCCCGATCGCAGGGGATGGAATACACTCACACATACACACAACGAAATAAATAGGTAAGTAGTGCAAGATTCTTTTTATTGGCATACGTCTTTTACAGCTTGAATGCCCGACAGACAGTAATCAGTCGTCGGTGCGAGGACGGTATCTATACTAATGATGTTCTATTGTCTTTCTATTGTCTTGTTATTTTTTAGGTCACAGTAGATCACAGTTAGTCTCTTGGCATTCCACCGAGGTGATAAGATGGTCGAACGATCAACTGCTACAGAGGAGATGCTCGGAGGCTGGTTTATATGACTCCTCCCGGCCTAAGTTAGGTAACGACCTCAACCTCCATTGTGTAGATGTGTTGTTGCGTTTTCTTTTTTTCTTTTGTATAACAGGTAAAGTAACCCGCTTGTTATGATTACTGATAAAATCATAATAGTCGTTATAGATAGGTGAAATTTAAACCCAAAGTTTTGCAGTTGTGACGTATTCAATGAAGACAGAGTTAATTTTTTTAGCGGTTCAAAATTCAGTTGATGATCTTTGATGATTAAAGGCAGGGTTATATTCGGTTATTTCAATTCTCCAAAATTTTAGTGTATATCATATCCTTGAAGTTGTAGTTTATTATCTCTAATTAAACATGTTTCGTGAAATATTGTTTTATTATTATTGTATTAATTGATATCGGGTAATTACTTGATATAAGCGTGAAAATGTTGGTTAGGGAGTATGATAGTACTAGAGGCGAATACGTCGAGATTGAGGCTGGTTTGGCTTAGTTGTTGACATAAATAATTTCTTTCGTACATTTATTAGCGAATAATTTGGTTGCTGGTCCGACTTATTTCAGACAGAAAGTAAACTGTCACTGGTACGAGGGTGGTATTTATAATAATGATATTCTATTGTCTTTTCTACGGTTTTGCTCATCTTCTTTGTCTTCCAGGGCACAGTAGCAGCTGGACGATGTTTAGTCTCTTGGTTTGTTGATATTCCACAGAGGTGATAAGGTGGTCGAGCGATCGATTCCTAAAGAAGAGATGCTCGGAGTCTGGATCATATAATTTCTCCTGGCCTAACTTCGATGAAGTTCTCGGCATCGCTTGTCTGTGTATGTTATTACGTTTTCTTTTTCTTCTTTTACATAGCAAGTAAATCATCTCGTATGTTATGATGATTAACAAAATTATAATAGTCGTTACAAGTAGATGCAATTCAATCTTAAATACTCATTCGCGGTTTATGATTCAGATGAATATCTTGATAATTGAGTAGGATCAAATTCAATGATTACAATTCTTCAAAATCTTATTCTATGTACGTGTATATATATATTTTTTATCTCTTTTTTTTGTTCTCAAGTTATTTAATTATTGTAGTTTTTTGTAGCAAGTCTTTGAAACAAGGAGAATTTAATAGGATTCAGGATTGGAATTTTAAATTAAGGAATTTTAAATAAACAACTAAATTTTAGATTAATACTATCGATCTTTAAATGAAACGAAAATCTAATAAGTTATGAATAATTAATTTTTCAGTTTTTCATTTTCTACAATTTTCTCTCAACTTTAACCTCTAAGATTCCGAGACGTGACTCGATGTAAAAATTGTTCATATCAGATGTGAGGTTCGGGATCATAAATAACATAATTTTTTTTTATAATTATCTATTTGATATTTGACCACTAGTTATTATTACTTTCTTTCTTAAATCGAAAATTTTCTGAACAGTTAGGAAGTTTTTTTCAACCTTTTGGCACTTCTCAAATTATATCTACGTAGTTGTGCGTGAACATGACAATCTAATTTTGTTGTTTTTCAACAAGTAGTTAAAACAATTCGAACAATATTCTTCCAACCCCGATGTACTATTTGCGTTACTTAAACTATATTGATGTTGATAAATTCTCTTTTTTAAATATGTACCTGTCTGTCTAATATAACATTGTAAACAAGGGCAGCCTGACTGCCCATATTAATGTAAAAAGACTGAAAGACCGATAAAAATATATTATTAGTAAAATATTTGTTATGATTGAAAATGTAATCGACAGTCTAATAAACTTATTGTGAAGAGAATACTATGTGAACTACTATCCAGAAAACGAATAGCGAGTTGATGAAACATTTGTCACATTCACAAAAATGAACTACCAGTATAGAGATAAATTTCTGTTCACGTATCCATCGAAACAAAGAGAAGCTAGAAAAATATTCGTTATGTCGGAATAAATTATTACAATAAAATATTTTAAATGATCATCAATAATATGAAATTTAATTACATGAGCAGAACTCTAAATCATAATGAAATAGAATCAAATTTCGATGCTGAATGTAGATCACATAGATATACTGGATCCGCCAGCTTATATTTTGAAAATCTGATGATGGATTCGTAATCAGTGACGTCAAAATCGCCAGTTAACCGATTTTCATCAAATTTCTAGCCTTTTTTCAGATTTTCGTTCACCATTTTGGATCCATCATCTTGAATTTTGAAAATCTGACGATGGATTCGTAATCAATGATCTCAAAACCACCGTGTATGTCTTTTAAAGAATACTGTTGAAATAATAAGACTCGCGGTTCGCCGAAACCTAACCGCCGCCTCTCTTCCCGGAATCCGCGTTTCGCCGCTCTCTCGCGAGCGCTCGAGCGGTGCGCGCCGGCCACACTACGTAAATTTTGCACTTGCTCCCGACCGATCGCGACGACCTCTAGTTGAGATGCTCCTGACAAGGTCGAGCCATAATCTCCACCGAGCAAGCCTCGTGTCGTGGACGCAATACTGCGTCATCAAAAGCTCTTCCGCAGTCAGCCTCGAGCTCTACAATACACGGTCGAGAGAACCTCCCGTTATAACCTTCTTGTTTTAAATCGCCCTCTCTCTCTCCTCTTCACTAGATACGTACCCAGAGGCTCGGTAAGAGGGGTGACAAAGGAACTCGTCCCTCCCCTGATGCGCACTGAGACTGGAAGAAAATCCTTTCAAGTACAAGGTGCGCATTTATGGAACTCCCTGCCTACCGAGATAAGATACCTTCCTTCCCTCGGTCGGTTTAAAGCGGCAATGAAGAGATACCTCCTCGAACTCGATTAGCACTTTCTATGTGTTAATTTATTCTTGTGTCGTCCCATATACACCTTTTTTTATCAGTATGAGTGTATTTAAGGGATG
>UELV01084686.1:0-35896 GCA_900490015.1 Megastigmus stigmatizans | reverse complement strand
TCATAATATTATTTACTAAATTAAAAAATAAAGTTATTGAAATTTTACTGCGTATAATTTTTAGTATACACGTTAGCAATTTTTAGTTACTACTCTAATCATTTTTCAGTGTCAGGACTTGCGGAAATTATTGAATGTATGCTAATAAGTTTTATAATTATTGTAAAGTTTCTCATAATTTGACTCTGTCTCGCCATTAGTGAAGATTATAGTAATTTTAAAGAGAGTATTTTTCTCCGTGTAGTATTCAGTCTTGATATAGTCCATGGTACAAATATTCTATATCTGTTCCTCGAGCTTAATTATTTGTCCTTATATGTACACAATACATAATTTATAAATAAATTAAGTAATAGCACAGATTTTTTTATGAGTAGCCTTTATACAAAATTAATAATAAAAATTTAGATTTCACAATTATAATATAAATTATATAAAAAAAATTTTGAATATATTTTTGCCTGGTAAGCAAGGCATCATCACGGATGGGGTAATCGATCAGAATCTAGTTTTTGATCATTTTCTCATTACATTTTTAATATGGTAGCAATCATTTGACTTCCTATTTCAAGTAAATTTCACTTATAATTGTCAGTTACTTGACTAATATCAGATGTTGTATTGATTACTATTTGAAACTGTTTATTTTATACGATGCTAAGCTTTGATAAAAAAAAACTGGTTCCTTTTCTGATCAAAAACTACTCCTACGTATTTAAATGTCACTGATTCCTAACCTATTTTTGATTAAAATAATTATCATAAATTTATTATTGATTGCTTTTAAATGCACTTTCAAGTACTTAAAAACTTAAAGTAAAGAAAGATATAATCTGGTACTTCATTTATATCTATACATAGGCATGTGACATGTTCTTAAGTGATTAAAAACTGTGTCTGTGACGGTATATATTTTTAAAATTATAGGTTTTTATTATCCATTATACATTTATTAAGTTTTGCTTTATTATGCTATTATATAAATACATTTGTACTAATATATTTATCATGTCTTTTCAATATTTATTATCGTTTTTCGGCTTATCGTATAAATATATATATAGCCTTTTAAAGTGTTTTAGATTCCTAGTGCAAAAGACTACCCATAACACCCTCCGCAATTAGAGCTAGAGCAGATGTCAGCGTATAAAAAATCTACATTTTTAATGCAGTAGAAGCGTGCATGCTACCGAAATATTATACGCAGTCATGATTTAATCGCGACCGATATTCCGATGTAGAAGCCGAGGCTAAGATGTGACCCTTGAGCTAACAAGGAGTGGAGGGCTTCTCGTAACTCATGCCATCTCTCACCAATATTTTGCATGACTACGAGGAGGACGGATGACCGCCTAATGAGCATCTCGAATCTGAGTGTTTAGCATCGCCTAAGGGGGGCTTTAATTATGCGCGAAAATCAGGTCGTGCTTGCAAGCCGTCCGAATGGAGGAGAAATTATATATCCTCGTGACCTTGTGTAATTAGAAATAATTGCGTTAAAACGTGGCAGCTTTAGGGCAAATCTCCGCGCCGACTACTCTGAATTATAAGATACTGCGAGATATTTTTCACAACTCGTCTTCTGTCGTTTTTTCGTCAACTTTCGAGGGTACTTGTAAATGTGCAGAAATACTTTAGAGCTTTAAAATGAAGTTGCGAAAAGAGTCTCCGAAAAGAGCCTGTGCATTCGGATAATTGTATACTATCACTAAGATTTACACATAGGATACACGAGATAGCACAAGCTTCAACTTTTAAACTTCAACCATTTAAATTTTTTTTATGGCAAGTATTGGTAGGTATCCACTTTTGCAACTCTGTAACTATGAAAGTAGATAGATAGATTCAGTTCAAAGATGTAATTTGAAGAACTGGAACAAATTTTTAAGAGAAACAATTTGCTTATGGTCCAGGAAAGCGACAAAATAATTCACAAATTATTAATTAAAGGTTACTTTCACTTTTCATCATTATAATTTTACAAAACTTTAAACTTAATCTTTGGCTAATGTTATTTTTCTATTTTTCGGGATCTTAGTCATAAAGTTCCAAATCCTCTTTGGTCAACACGGCGCCAAGAGAATAGTTGCTTAGCATAACATTGCACGAAGAACGGTTTGGTGAAATCCGGGTGGGCTAGTACTGACGCTGTCGTCAAGACTTTCTTCAAGCCGTGGAATCCCTACTGCTGTTCCTCATCCCACGTCCAGTCTTGACCTTTGCGCAACAACTTGAGCAGTGGTATCTTCAATTCCGAATCATGCTCGATGAATCTGGAATACCAGCCGGCCATTCCTAAAAACTACAGAATTCACACTTATCTCGATTCACCACCAATCTCGCTTCTACTAGCTTGTTTAACCTCTAGCCCTTTGAGGTGCTCTACCAGCGTTTCGGTCGCGATAATAATGTCGTCAAGATAGTCGAAAATATGGTACCTAATGATACACCCCTTTCAAGTCGATCAAATATCGCGCCTTCCCCAACTTATCGAGAATGCGATCCATTCTGGGAATGGGGTAGGGGTGGGTTCACTGTCGGATTGTTTAAGTCGTGGTAGTATATACAAACTCGCGGCTCTCCGTTGGACTTCTTAACAATAACAAGGGCGCTACTCCACTCTCTAACCAATCTCTTCATAATCCCTTTGCTCAACATCCTCTGTACTTCCTACTGCCCAATCTGCATCATCCTCGGCAACATCCTTCTAGACCAGTGTTTGATTGACGCTGCTTTCCTAACGTCGATGTGGTGCTCGGTCCTCTTCGTTCACATCGAATCTGCTCCATTCGCCTTCTGCCATTTTACATTCATGTGTAAACTCGGTCCCTAGGACCGTCTCGTAGTCCATGTTTGGTAACACCTTCTTAACG
This sequence comes from Megastigmus stigmatizans, assembly GCA_900490015.1. Lineage (NCBI taxonomy): Eukaryota > Metazoa > Arthropoda > Insecta > Hymenoptera > Megastigmidae > Megastigmus > Megastigmus stigmatizans. The sequence continues at coordinate 33,023 of UELV01084686.1, read as the reverse complement.
CACTTGTGGTACCGTCTTTGTCCAAAATCACAGCTAACTTCCCCGACGTTTTGCTCACTCCTCCCGTAACGTTCTTCACATATGAATCGTTGGCGCATTTGGACGAATTTGGATTCCACAAACGAAATCATGGAGCCTGAGTCGAACAGCGCTCTGCATGTGTGGCCATCTATATTACCGAGAGATAGGATATTTTCTCTATAGCCGTGTCTGCCACAACGTCGCGACGCATCGCTTTCTTTTTTTGGCACTTCCTTGAATGTTCCGCTTGGCGCTAGGTCAGTCCTTACTGCGCTGACTAACGGACGCGTTGTCAATCGCCCTCGCTCTTGTTCTTGTGAGCGTACAATCCACTCTTCTTCCCTTTTTTTGCCTTTCCGCTCTTCTCTGCTTCTACGGACCCTGTGCGTCCTAATAGGAGGCAAGGGGACACTACCCAATTTTCTATCGCCTTCACGTTTCCATTTATTGGCATGGCATTCTCGACTGGGGCAGATACCGCGTTGGCCGTTCCTCCATGCTGGCTGATTCTCTTTCGATTTACACTCCTCCCTCTTCGTGCCAGTAGGATTTTTTTCGGCTTTATCATCTAACATATAAACGTCGACGGTATATACTGGGAATCTCTTCCAACGGCATCTGTATCAAAATGGATCATCTAAATTCTTGACATCCAATTCCTTTGCACCGGCCCTCAACATGCGATCCCAAAGAATCGTGGGCATCCCTTTCGTACTGATTCCCTTCTGCTGCAGCACCTGTGCTATTCCCCCTACCGGAATATCCCTTATCTTTCTGTTTGTGAACTTGGCATCGAGATTTCACAAAAATCGGTAGATTTTATGTTCCTGTGAGATTTCTTCTTGACTGGACATGTTAATTACAAAAATTTTCTGGACTTGTATAACAAGCTAATTTTTCGCCAAATTAAGGGTTCCCGGGGAAAAATTTACCATGCCTAATTATATATAATTTTATATATATAATTGTATATCAAGGCGCGCTACAGGCAAGTATGCGGCCCGCGGCGGCATCGACGACTGTACTAATATATACATCAAAATTGGGGTTTTCTAACCTAAGCGAATTTTGTACCTTACTTATTTTATCTATTGAATACGTAATTGTAGCTTGTATGTACATTAAACTGAAGGTTTTTTAATAAACTTTCTATTAAAAAAAGTATACGTCTGCAGCTTATGTCGTTCGATAATGCCAGCATTGTCAATTTTCGGCTCGGCCAGATCATTTCGGCAAAAGTGTTTTCAGTCCTGCAGCATGTCAAGACATTTAGTACAGTTTCTGCACAGGCGAACTCTATACGTGAACTATAGTATTTGTGTCAGGCTGCAAGACCCACCTGCTGAATGTGGAGCGTGCTGCTTGGTCTGCTTCGTGGTCGTTCGACATCTCAGAGTTTAAAATATATATATAAGAAGTTAGTAATAATTAATTAAAGAAGATGTATTAATTAATAGTTATAGAGATAGAGATATTTCTATCCAAAGGAAATTTTTGTATAAATACAAATAAGGAGGATTAAGGTTATATTTTATATTTTTTAAGATTCACTACAACTCATGTAAATTGTTGTATTAATCATAAGGGAGGCTGGAAGCATTGATGACTCTTTATATAAAAATAAACAAGGAGGATTAAGATTATGTTTTCTATTTTTAAAGATTCACTGCATCTCATGTAAATTGATGTAATAGCCATAAGGGAGGCTGGAAGCATTGATGAATTCTAACAACAACTAAGAGAGATTGATAGCTGTGAAGGTAATATATAATTATGATATTATTGCTATAAAATTAATTAATAAAATTAATTTTTGTTTTTCTAGAATGATGAGCATTTTCAAAATTATTAATAAAAGCTTAGAAATGTTTTAACCATATACAATTATATATAATGTTCAATATATAATGTTTATTTTATTTAATAAACTTTAACCTCTGCAGAATAAACATAGGGCTCCAATTTAAAATACCTCACAGTTATTGCAACATTTGTTGTTAATCTGGTTAGGAAATCTTGTATTAAATGAAGTACAGTTTTTTTGAATTTTTCAGCTATTAAGTGCAATTGTTTCAGTTTGTCGGATGCGGGGTTGTGCCTTCTTGTCAGAGTGACAATTGATTTTACCTCATCTATAATTGATGCCAAATAAAAAAAAAATTGTGTATTTCATCTGGTATAAAGTGGTTTTTCTGACTAATGCAATGCAAACTTTTTTAATAGCTACCTCATCGTCTGATACCAGAACAGTAATATGGTTTGGTTTTTAAATTAATATCTTGAAAGAGTTCTTTAAATATGAATTTAAAATGTCAGCAATGTGACCCTCATGAAGAGGAACGCATCCTAGACAACTGCTCTTCCTTTTACAAGATTTGTCCATACAATCTACAGTGACTCCTATATAACTTTAATCAGAACAATCTGCCCACTTATCACAAATGAGGCAATAAAAATTAGAATTATCAAGTTGCTTTTTAAAAGTGGATTTTTAGACTTCATATCGTCGAGTAGGAAGATCACCCCATCTGAAGAAAGCTCTGAGACACACTCCATCTGAAAAAAGCGCTGAGAATCACCCCATTTTAGCGCAGTGATGAAGAACATCACGTTTGGAACGAACTAGTTTTTTACTCAACTTTAGGCAGGCATATCTTACACACGCTTTATAATTTTATCGCTTAAAAGCGAAAAACCTGCTACTTTTCAGTTCAATAATATGAAATTCTATTTTAAAGCAATAGAATTAAAAAGCGCGTGAAAGAAATGCCAACCTAAAGTTGAGTAAAAAACCAGTTCATTCCAAACGGGATATTCTTCATCGCTTCGCTAAAATGGGGTGATATTTCTCGATTCGGTAGTTTTATCAAGTACTTGTGTACCAGTCGTTGACAGCTCTGTAACAATTTCATTACTTTTTCTATCAATGACATTTTATGATACCATCACTTACTGCTTAATTCAACACGATCGGATTGTCAAGTATAACACCGTACGGCCATAGAGAATATAAAATAAGAGTGCAGAAGATGGTATAAGAGATAGCCCAAGCGTAGCGATCAAGCTCATTCTTCCTCAGGTTAAAATACCGCACATACTGTAAGGCTTCGAGAAGGTCGGTAAAGACTTCGTCTTGATTTCCCTGCAAGAGACTATCCCAAAAGCACAAACACCAAAATCTTTGGATGGAACTTTGTTATCACGGTTTAGACTGGAATTGGGGAAACCACGACTACATTGAAATTGGAAATATACTTTGCAAAGCTGTACAGGATGCCACAAACATTTACGTGATCTGTCAGGCCAAAAAGAGATGACCGGAACGTGTCAATTTTTGAAAAAAAATTAAAAAATTATTTCGTAAGTATTTTGTAATTGTAATAATAATCTCAAAATTTTTTGACTAATACGTACTCTTTATCCGAGCAAAAAGGTTGTATAGAAATTTAAGTAATACACTTGTTATAGATAAACTCATTTACGGAAACTTCAAGATTGCGCATATTTGCATAAATTAAGAGATGAACTGTGAGCTACGCGGGTTCTGAGCCAGGTAAAACAACAGCTACACTGTTCTATAACCCCCACTGTTCCAGAACCCACATGTTCTAGAATTAGTATTGTTTTATATTTCGAATTGTTCTAGAATCTGCATTGCTTAAGTTTTCCCGCGTTCAATCTATTTAATAGATTTGGAATTATAAGAGGTTTATAAATTTAAAAATTTATACGCAATCATTACTATAATATCGATTTTGCATTCGAAAATAATCTTTTTCCACTCTCAGTGCATTTTTACACAGAGATATTTGTTAAAAAATTAATTCAGATTTTACAATGTGGAAATGATTGGTTGCTGTTAGATGATGTATTTATCAGAATTTTAATTTAGTCCAATCATTTCTAAAGTAGGTTAATTACACTAATTACTGTGATTACCCTATTTCAAATTTTAAAAACGAAGTGGATTCTTTAAAAATCGACATTTTCTCTAGCTAAAAAAAATTATGGATATTAAATTTAACTTTCGCGTAATTTTTCAGAAATCACATTCAAACCGATAATGCCAACGAAACCATATGCTTAAAGAGAACAGATTATGCTAATTATATTTCTTCTAATGAATAAATACCATATAAGCAAATTAAAACGCTACTTTGCAATCCTCAATATTTAATATAATTGAAATACAAATATATCACATTTTTTTCTGATTGTTTATTGTTAATAATCCGAAAAGTACTAAATTATTTGTAATTGGACCCAATAGCAGTATAAAAAACGTATTTTTAATATCGCAAAATTAAATTTCTCCTCTACATTGAGTAAATCAAGATAGATACAAAGATATCATCTACTCTCACATACAACCAGCCTTAAAATAGTCTTAATTTCCGAACCCAAAGAAGTTATCTCGCAAAAAGTCCCAAGAAATCTCGCTTCGAGTTAATAGATCACGCCAATGCAATTAGCGTGCGGGTTCGGAGCGCGAGAAAACAAGTGTCCGTAGTCGATACGAGAAGGAAGAAAAAAGAATAGCCGCCACCTTAAATCTTTCTTAAGCTAATGCGCGACTGCGCTGCGCTTCGCTCCCTTTTTTTTCTTCGTAAGCAAGCTTACTGCTGAATATTTGAGAGGATGCCATTCGTGACTCGATCTATAGCAAGGTGCTCCCATGTATTATTCAAAATTACTGGAGTTCTGTTGCAAGGCCAAACGTCGGGGATGATTAGCGGTGACTTTCGGCCCTGATTATCGTTAATTACCGAAAGGCTTTTCTGTTGCAATACTCTGAGAGGAACAATTGTTCTCGATTGATGTATTCTTCGGGAAGTTTTTTCATGTAATTTATTTTTACTTTTAGCAGAATTTTTTCAGAGCAAATATAGTTGATGTTGAAAATAACGTTATCCACTTATTTACAAATTTAAGAATTTCGAAAAAATATAATCAGGCAGAAAGTAAAACCTAATTTAGTATCATAATTAAACTAATCAGTGGATCAGCTGATATTCATTAATTGGCTTTGTTGAAGCTGTGCTCTGAAATTCGATTGACGGGTGTATCTTGAAGACTCGGGATAGTGCGCTGGTGTGGATCGGGAAGGATCAGATTTGTTACTAAATTATTTAAAGGATAATGCTTACCTAACATTTTACCTGTAATTATTATTAATCCATTTAAATATAACAAGAAAAGTATACGGTAACAACAATATAACTAACAATTTTTTTCGAAATAACACTTCTAGCTTAAAAATAATGAAATAAATATAATATTATTTTCGGATGACAAAAATGGCAAATGCATCTGTATTGAACAAATAAATGAACCCGACCTAAAAAAGATCAAACGATTGTTACAGATGTAGGGTGACTTCACCAGTGAAAGAATAAATTATACAAAGGATATCATTTTTTCATTATACATTACTGAACAATGCTTGCTTACCTAAGTCAGATTTCATTGAAAGTCAAAAGTCAATTAGAGACCAAAAAGATATTTTGTTTCAGATCGACCAAGATTACCATTTCCTCTACTTTAACTACCTTAAATGTTTCTGGAAGAGAAATTTACTTCAGCACAAAAAAAAACTTCCTTTCTACTTTCGAGTATTTAATAAAATATTGCAACAAGAAAAATTTGTAATGCAATGCATCACCGCCTGAAATTGTATCAGATATTGTGCTCAAATCACATAATTCAAAAGCAATACGCATTAAAGTTTTCGCTGTAACATTTCTATTCGATAATTTTGAATCCTAACACGAATCCAATCTACAAACGATAAAATCGATCGGATTACCATAAGAAAATTATAGAATCGTTCCTCGACGCTGTTGATGGGGAGGAAAAAAGCAAGAGAATCCGGGGAGCACAAAGTGGGCAAAGATGAGTTTAATGCGAGCATCATATAATGCGACGAGTAATGTCCCGAGATATAAATCGCACGCGGAAGGGAGAGAGAGAGAGAGAGAGAGAGAGAGAGAGAGAGAAAGTCGCTGCACGCATGCTAGCGTTTTCGCCCGGATTTAGTAATGGCACAATTACTGCACTAATCGTCGAATCATTTTGCAAGCGACTTCCGCGCACGCTGCCGAGTTTAGAGCCTCTGGCTGCACAACCCCGCAACGATTTTTGGATAATAGTGAAGATGGAAATTGTCCCGCTGTGCGATCCTGTGGGTCCAGGTTTTGCTTGGTGAAAGCAACGTTTTCAGTATTATTGACGAATGCAAATACCAAATAATTTATTATTTGGAATTTGAAGAGGTGGATAAGTTTTAAAGAATTAATTTATGTATATGTACGAATGATAAAGGCCTACATAGTTTATGAATATAGTATGTACTGTACTATAAGTTGCAATTAAAAGATACAGTATGTTATTGTTGTATATGTACGTAGTATATAAGAACCAAAGGGGGGTGTCAACGAAATTGTAGCAGAGGAACGCAGCGAAATGTAAATAAACCGGTGTTTTTATTTAGAACTTGTCAAAGTATGAGACTTGAAAAAAAAAAATTAACCTGGGAGAGTGTGGGGATGATTGAAAAGAATAAGGGTGAAGTATACTGAAGTAAGTGGAATAATGAAGATTTCGTGCGACAATTAATAGTGAAAAGTGTAAAAAATTATTTTCATAATGATTTCCTACTTATATACGTGTAAATTCATATGAGAATCTTCAAATTAACATAAATTTTTCGTGTTTGTGGTAGTTTTGTGTACTCCCCATTGATATTTATCTCATTTTATGCGCTGTTAACAAATTGATGTATTCTCGTTATACACGTACTTTTGTTCGATAATTGTTACAGCAATTTGTAGCTAAACTATACATACATTTATATTAGAAATATAATTAGTTTTTAAGATAATAATATTTTTCAGTTTAAGATTGTTACGGCCAAACCTATGTCTAGGTAATCCATTTAACTCTATAGGATTTACCAATTAGCGTAAATGTAATTTGGTTTGAATAAATAAATAAATTTGATTTACTAGGACTTGAATTTAATTTACTAGGTCAAATAATTGATTAAATAAAAATCAGCTTGAAAAAATTGGTAAATGGTAATAAAAGCTGAAGGACAAATATAATTAATGTGCTGTAAATATTGTATGGTAATTTAACCTTTTGCACAGATTATCAATACGCATTGGTGCGTCTGTTTTATATTGCAAACATTAATTATGCATTTTATATTATGGATCTCGAATTAAAAGGTTGAGTATTTTAATGAAATTCGATAAATAATTCGTTAAAAGTAAAAAGAATAAGTCGGCCAATATAAATATCGAAATCGCCGTAAATAATACATTGAGACCAGGCCCACATATATGCACTATTGCTTCCGTATGAATGCTTACAGGTGCACCGCATTTAGTAATGTCAACTATGTAGAAAATCACTGTCTTTATGAATTTTAAATTCTAACGAAATAGTACCGAACGTGCTACACATTCTTGATATTAAACATTGCCTCTAAGTTGTAAATTTCCTAAACATGCTATGGTGTGTTCGGTACTATATCGTTACAATACATAGACAAGTGGCTCTTCTGCATGCTTGACAATACAAAATATCACTAAGAATTCTAGTGACTGCACTGCATCTTAACGCACTCAAAAAGATTGAGGGTCTACTCAAATTCGTCCATATGAAATACATTTATTACACAAGAACGTTATCATCAAAGAAATAAAGAAATTTTATCTGTTAATACGAATAAGTTAAAATAATGCAGTTTTCATCTCTCGTTTTATTGATATATATAGAAAAAACTGCTCCAATTTATTATGTATTTTTGCAAGTCAAGCATAATTAGTGGTACACAGATTTGTTTAAAGCGATTGGATATTCGAGACAGAAAAAATAAAATCGGATTACTCTGATTGCAGCTACTATGCCTGCAACCATACCACGAAACTCATTAAATATTCCATCAAAGTACCATTTTAATCTCTCTCGAAAACAGAATTAAACGAATACTTTTTTTTTTCGACAAAACCGCAATGTAGAGCGGCCTTAACTATCAATGTGTAGTTTGTGAAGCGGCATCGTAAAGCAGAGGGAAAGAGAGAGGGAGAGAGAAAGAGATTTCGTTAGGTGAAGGCGTAGAGAGTAACAAAAAAACGCTAGCCTCGAATTGGGTCAAGAGGCGCAGCGGGTATTGCGGTGTTTTCTCTTTTCCGACGCTTTGTTTTCGATTTTGTGTTCTTCGTCCATCCATTTCCTTTTTTTTAACAGACTCAGTCGTATAAACAATGAAGATTCCAGCAAAAGCCCCTTTTTCGTTAGTGAGAGGCTCGCTAGACTCGAGTGACTAGAGATACTTTAATGTTACTTTAATGTTAGGCGTTCGGCCTTTTTCGATATTTTTTTGTGGAATAGGAAGTTTGAATGAGCTAATCGTATTTAATCTGAGACACACTGAGCCAACGCTACACTGAACGTCGCGCGATTATTTACAGTATTTCCACTATATGTACAAGACGGCATTGACGAAGCAAATACCGGTACTACAGGAATCTACCGATTTACTAAATACTTTTCGACACTGCCATAATATCTGTATGTACAGTTTCTGAATGTTCAATTATATGCAATATTCTTTCACAAACAAACTTTTGTCTATGAGTCTCGTGTTTTCACTAAAATTTTCAAAAATATTGATACAATATTTGCCACTTTTTTACGATAGTACTACTCAACACCCAGCTCAGTTTTGTAAGGGCAAGCGACACTCTTCTTTAATCGTTTTCTTTCTACAACATTGTTAGATTCTATAGCCACTAAAAATTTTTATAGGAATCATCAGTTTATCAACAACAAATTATTTACCACGTTATTACGTATGGTTTATTAATCATACGAGCGATAAATCATCACGTTAGTGCACGTTAAAGACTAACCCAAATGGCTATTCCAAGTAGTTCAGAGCGCCACTCATTACCCGTAATAATTAAAATATTTTTAAATCCCTACACGCCCTTCGCACGCCACTCCAAGCCACCCGAGACGTTCTTTTTTCCTCTTTATTTTTCATCCCTTGAAATACTAATAGCAGTAATAAACCATTAGTGAGTTTCGCGCATTCTCGTACAGGAGAGAAAGCGAGAAAGAGCGAAAGAGAAAGAAAGAAAAAAAATGCGCTTCAGCATTTTTCAGGCGGCTCCAATTTTTGCTCTTTTCTCGCGTGCGGCGCTTTCTCGAATTGAAGAGGCCTTTACGACGTATGCGGGGTGACGCGTTATATCTCGGCTTTGCCGCGCGCGCCGCGTTATTATGCACGCGCCGATGGCTCCATTATAGTGTGTATAGTTTTAGGACTACTGCGGGAATTGAGTGGGAGAGAGGTAAAGCGAAAAAGAGAGACAGAAGAGAAACGGGGGAGGAGGGAAGGAGCGAGAGTTGTCAATGAGAATAAGAGGAAAAAACGAGAATACGAAAAAGGTAAAAGTGCTATAAAGCGGAGGAGGAAAGAGATGTTGAGAGAAGTGAATGAGAGAGGCAGAAAGGCCATATATAGCTTGTGCGCGATATTTAGCTTTTTAATATGTCGGAGCTTAGAAACTTAAAGTGAAGTTAGTTTACTGCAGGCTTGAGAAAATACTGCTTTACCGTATTAGTCTAAACGCCAGTTAGGTTTTTGTGGCCGATTGGGGTACGGCTTTAACAAAGCTTTTTTTACATATTGTGGCCTACTGAATACGAATTTCGAGAGTAAAATGTTCCAAAGTGGACAAGCAGTTTTTTATACGCAATTTTTTATAAACAAATAAAAGAATTAATTTTTGAACCTTTTTTTTACGTAACTTTCTGTTTTTTGGAACAACAAATATATAGTTTTCTATACTAAAATAATTAAAGTTTCAAAAATCGCGTTTTTTTTTTTTTATTTTAACTACTGCTCTTATATATGCACCAAAAGAGTTATTTATGCGCTCTAAGTTCAAATTATTTATTGAAATTCGTATAACAAATTAGTTCTGAAAAATGAAATAAAAGCATAACAAACCTTTACAAACCCATTTTTTATACAAGTATATGTTTCAATTAACAGTTTAAGCTTTGATACGCATAAATAACCCTTTTGGTATATATCGTTACTCCCGAGTAAGAAAAGGACAGCTCGGAGTCCGTTTCGAAAAGAGGACAACTCATAAACGCATATTTTTCTCCTGACTGTAATACGGTTAATTCCACAATTTACATAGAAATTGTTTGAACATATTACATTTAAATTGACTAACACTGCCTTGAAGTTGCGAAAAGAATGTGCGTTTATGAGTTGTCCGTTTTTCAAAACGAAGCTTACTGAGGGGCTAAATTATCTCCTTTTTAAAACTGACTCTAAGAAGTCTCCTTCTTACTCGGGAGCCTGAATCTATGGGTAGTAAATAAATAAAATTAGGAAAATTTTTTGTAACCTTCAAAATTTGCATCTCGGAAACTATATTGGTCATACAAAAAAGTTTAGAAGGGCCTTTTTTCTTAGAATAGACTGAAGATTGCTAAAAAAAATTTCCGGATCGGAAAATTAATTATTTAATTTCTTTATAAAAGATTGTTTGTAAATAATTACCTGCCACGGATAAAAAAGAAACGTTAGATATACTGATGACTTACGTAGATATTACTCGAATGAGTCAAGTAAGCGCTGTCTCGTAACAACAACGTTTCAACTTAAGTAACTTTGACATGGGAATTCGTAAATGTAACTGAACCTTATGATAGAAGTTTCAGTAATGGTCACGTCAGTCATTTTTCGCATAAGTCACACACGGAAAAAAATCGCAAGCAGATTTTCATGAACCTTCAAGCAAAATTTACCGAATAGCTTGAGCTGAACTCATCAAGCAAGATGTCATTGACAATTATAGAACATCTACGAAACTAGTTCGGTAAATTTTGCTTGATCAATCGAGTAAAAGAAGTTAGGCATACTTTACCTAACAAATCAAGTAATTATGTGTAGGTTATGTTGTACGTTTTACGCATTTCATCAAATAAAAAACTTACCTTCAAATGATTTTATTAATACTTACAGATTCCAGGACTCAAATGTATCTTTTACAAAAGTATCATACATGCTGTATTCTTAAATAAATTGTAATCAAACTTCACTATAGGACACACGAATTGAGCTCACGCGCGTGCATCTTCTGTCGCTTGCCGCTGTAGTTGTTTACACAGGGTGTACAAATTCGGAAAATATTGAATATAAAATTAGGACTTATAAATTAAATAACTTGAAAAGTTGAGGTTTACATTTTAGTAAAAGAGAGTGTATTATACACACTCACGATTGGAAAACGGCAAAGTAATCTTTGTTTGATTATTTAGGCACTTTGTACTTGACTATTATTTCAGTATGTATTACCGAATATTTTCAGTAACATCTGCCCAATAACTTCAATACATTTTGCTTAATTCCTGATTCAGTATAATCTGCCCAGCTAAATTAAGTAATGTTTGCTTGCCATTTTTTTCCGTTTTACTGCAGTAATAATTACATAGGAAGCCTCAGGTAACGGTAACAAAGGGAAATTACGTAGATATAACGTTTGTTTTCTCTGTTAGACCTCAACAAAATAGATAAAAAAAACTTTGTTAGAGCCAAGAATCTCAATCGACCATAAAAAGTTTATATACTGCTATTAGTAAAAAAGTCTGGTGAATATAAGCAATCCAGCGATTACATTGTTTAAAGTAAAGAATATACAAAATTAGTAGCTTACACTTGATAGAACTTGTATTATACCACGCTGGTCTGTACATAATAAGCATGGTTTTAATATACCACGATGAGATATAATAAAAATTTTAAGTATGGCTGACTTACAGGACATCGTCTTACTTGATGTGTTGCGCCAAAATATTGCTAAATTCGCGCTGTATCCAGTGAGAGAGCACAATGACATCTTACACAGATCTGGGTAAGAAAAGAAAAAGAGAAAAAAAATAATAATAATATAGCATAATAAAATAAAATTATAAAATAACTTATTTTTTTTAGTAAATAAATGAGAATGCAGAGCTTAGAATAAAAAATAGTATTTATAAGGAACAAACAAAATATATAATACCATTATTTAAAACATTAAAAAACATTGAATTTAAAAGATATTCAGCCCTCTTACTTGAATAGAAAGTTAATAAAAATTTGATATAGATTCAGTTTCTACCTATACTTGTATTTCTACTTCCATGTATTAAGTATAAGGAATAATCAACTCGGACATTTTTAATATATTTTCCTTCAAGTAAGGAGGTTAAATTTTTCTAATTTAAACGTTTTTTCATACTCTCAATGATAGTAAAAGCATCATAGATTCCTCGAACAATTTTATTATGGGCAGGTATGAGCATCTTCCTTTAGCTCAGCAAGATTTGACTCAAATCATTGCAAGACCTCATTCATATCTTTGCAAGTTCTCTGAAAGAGCTCTGCCATTAGGCAAAGCGGGTCTTCAGCAATACTTTGAACCATACCTCATGCAAGACGATTTCCTATACCTCAAACATACTTAAAATTTCTAAGCAGGTATAATGTAATTTTTCTAATACTTATATAATGTAATTTTCATAAATATTCGTAAATATTTATGACATTTTCATTTAGTTTGTAGTCTAATAAATAGATTTAATATTATATATATATATGTGTGTGTGTGTTTCCAAATTTATAGCCACAATGTTTTCATTAGAAAATTTGCAAATGATACATAATTTTTCATCATCAATCAATATAAAATTAATCAAACTCATATTAACCAATATCTTAATCCGTAAAAAACCATCCGATAATCTAAACTTTTCAGGTTCTTTAAAGACATTTATACTCGAGGTTTAAAAATGAGTTTACAAATCCAGCGAGTTTCAGGATTCCAAATTACTGCTTCCTCCTCGCAGTTGTGTTCCACTACGTGATAATTTAATCGGTCTACATAACCAGACAATCTCTCCTTTCAGTGCTGACCCAAATAAGCACTAATTCCTAGCCTCGAAGCTTGCACATTCGAATTAGCGTACTGCGAAAAATGGAAAAGAAAAGCAAATGCCGATTATTTTTCTATAGCGGCTCCGAAGTTGAGGAAACAATAACAGAGAGAGAAAGAGAGAGAGAGAGAGAGGGAGGAGGAAGGGCTTCATTATCATGAAAATAATGAAGACAAGCCAGGGGATTTTTCGCCATTCACTGCTTGTACACGCGAAACGATTATTCTTAGAACTTCGCGTAGTAACAGTATGAGAGGTAATACATGTGGGATACCATTTGCGATCGCGCCGCAACAAAAGAGACAAAGGTCACACGCTAATATTTGCTGCTAATAATCCGCTATCCTGGTTATTGTGCACGGAAAATTGATGCTTAAAAATGACCTTATTGAGTGTTGATTTGTGCTTTGCCTTGGGATCCCCTAGAGTCAGAGCATAGTACTACAGAGAAAGAGATAATGCGCTGTATAGATTACTATTGGGAATGCTTCGTCATGGCTGCAGAGAGAAACTAATTTTCTCTTGGTAAATGTAAGTCCTCCAAGTTCTTAAAACTGTTTAAGATAATATTCGATTAACAGTAAAAGTAGCTTTAGTAGCTTCTAAAATGTTCACAATCAATAAATATTCACAATTGTCTTTATTTTAATAATTTCAAACCAAAATTCAGCAATAAAACAATGTGAATTTATGCTAACCATTAACTGAACTTATAAAGCGACTAAGATCCCTCAATCAATGTTCATAAAGTAAAATAAATTGACCAAGTACAAGTCAGACTAAATAGACTTTTGTAGCAAATTGTGCTCGATATTTCAGGCAAAGCATCCCACACGAACAACTTGATTCGCAGTCGTCGAAAACGAGCCTCATTTGCGGCAACTCCCACAAAGAAGGATAAATAGCCGGCCCTAAAAATTACTCGAATTTCGAGGACAGAGAAAGAGACGCACGCGAGAGACTGTGTGTAGCCGCTTATAATATAGGTAAGGCGAGGGAAGAGGGGCTTTTCGCTTGGGATCGCGCGCGTCATTCCCGAGTCACCTATCGCCGCCGGTACACTCGCATATTTTAAGCCGCTCGTTTTTCAGCATTTGCGATATACGTCGCATCGCCGTCGTCGTCGTTGGCCGCGGGGACGATTTGCATGAGACGCGACCTCCTCTCTCTCTCTCTCTCTTTCTCTCTACTCGCTTCGAACACTCTTTTTCTTTTTATTATTCCTTTTATCTATTATTTTCTTTATCCTCGGTTGGCCGTCCTTCTCTTTTTTTTTCTCTTCCGCCCTCGTTTCTCGTTTTCGCGCTCTTTTTACGTCCGAGCTGAGGAAAATCTCGGAAAAGCTGTCTGTATCTTTGTCGAGCTGGGGCAGAAGACGCGCAATTATGTAAGGCTTTCGTGTGGATGTATGTGTGTATACCACAGAATACGATCAATGCTGGCAATAATTAATGTAGGAAAATATTACATTTTTATGGCTGAGAATGAAATATTAAAAGTTAACATTTTATGTTTGAAGCTTAGAGAATATGTGGAAGAAGAAAGTTTTTCTCGTGAAGACAGACAATTATTTAAGATAACATTAACTCGACTGTGCCTTGAAAACGGGTTATTTTTCGAAAATAAGTTTTCTTTTGATTGAAGAAAGAAGATTTATATTTCTTCAAAAATACATATGCTCTAAGTAACTACTTTAGCAATAATTCTCTTTCAACTTTGTGAATTTGAAAAGTCCCTTATGACAGGAAGCTTTAGAATTTGAAAATTTATTTGTATATCGCAAGCGTAATTTTCAAGTAAAAATAGAAGCACTACCATATAAAATGGAAAAAGAAAGATATCAGTAGTACTCGCTAGAGCCACAAAAGCGCCGATGACAGCTACAAAAGATATACACAGATATTCCCAAATAAACATAAATGCGGAACTGGCGGAATCTCGACAAATTCAAAGCGCAGCGATAAAGATGGTCAATATGATCGTGCAACATGCCACACATATGAAATTCTCCGTACAATTCACTCGCAACACTCGCGGTGGGACTACTCGTTGCCGTAAAATACGTTCTCAAAACCGGACACGATTCCGCGGACTCCATACGAGCCGCGTCGATTTCCAATCGTTAAGTCTCCCTCTCTCTCTCTCGCATTCCAGGAGCAGCAACGCGTGCCAAACCTTCCGCGGAGGAAGCAGAAGCTCCCCCCTCCCCCTTTCCAACGTCATAAAAGACGATAAATTTCGCCTTTAAGAAAATTTATTTCCCAAACTGTCAGACAGCGAGTGCGCGCGCGGCCAACGCTGCGGTCTAATCCTAATGCACACGCCATTTTATTTATGCAGAGGCGCCGCCATTTCGCGCGCGCCGCAACCGTAACGGCTTTCAATTTCCGTTCGCCATCAATATTATTTAGTTTAGTTTGGTCTAAGGGGGGAGGGAGGGAGAGGACGGGAGGGTGCCACCTTTCGCCTGCTATTCCCTTATGCTCCTCACGCCTTTGCCGAGGAAATTACTTGTCCCCCTTCTTCTCCTTCTCTCTCTCTCTCTCTCTCTCGGTTCTCTCGCTCTCTCCTTTCTTTTATACATGTATACATATATATCTTTGGGAGGTTTCTTGAGAGAGAGAGAGAGAGAGAGGACGATACGCCGGAAATCTTGCACTGCACCATCGAATGTATATGTATGTGTGTATTTATGTATGTACACCACACGTAGCGAAGGTGTATTATGGAAGAAGGAGGCGAGAAGGCGAGCCCAACGCGTGTTGTGCTGCTCTCGCGCGCCGCGCTGAAAGATCGCCGTGGTTGATTCTCCTTGCCATTTATTGTTTATTTATGTCCTCGAGGAGCCCTGAATTTACGCGTCTGCGACGCGCTTCCTTAACCTTCCTCTACCCCTCCAACCTCCTTAATAGTGCATTTATTTGCATTATCTTTGGCACTTTTCCGCAATTATTCTTGTTTTATCTGCTGTTAATTCGCCACCCGTTTGCGTGCCAAGTTCGCTCTGTCTTGAGAAATTACCCCATGATTGAGTGACTTAATTAATTTGTGCAAGATGTTTTTATTCAATGCAATAAAATATAAATAAATTCCACTGTTACTCTCTAAATTTGAGCCAGTAAAAATTCAGTGACAATTCAGTGAAAATCGGTCTGCTGCATGAAAACCAGTGTATTTGTACTGGTTATCGAGAAGTGGGCCAATTTTCACTGGTTCAAATTTAGAGAGTACGGTTGAATTAATTAAAGCAGTGCTCTTACTTGACTCATTATGAATACAGTTAATGTAGTCTAAAATGTTGTTACTTATCTATTCAAGTTACTTCGAAAATTAAGAAATAGTAATTACATAACTGAAAGTTAGGGTATAAAGTATGGAAAGTATTAAATAAAATACTTTATTGAAAGAATAAGAGTGTTCGAATACTTATTCCCGTCATCAAAGTGACGGTATAGTAAAGGAAGATGCCAAAGAGATCGAAACAATAAAGTTTTTAAGTCGAACATACTAAATTTATGTCATTATTTAACGTGTGAATAAATGTTTCATTCGAAAGAATTGTGCTAAAAGGAGATGTTGAACAAACTGAATTGAAAATCTTGACTTACCACGCCCGACTATTTCACTTACATGTATTAAGCATATGGGCAAGTAACACAACTATTTTTAATTTTGTTAATTTAAGTAAGGAAATTAAATCTTATTTAGATTAAATGTCTTTTCGTGCACTAAAAAATATTCACTACAAAATAGTTTTAAAGATTCAATTAACAATCTCATTAAAGATAAATATGCGGCTATCCTTGTTTCATTATTTGATGCACTCTCATTGGTGCATATTTTATTGCTGCGAAAGCAATATCTAACATCTTTTCAAGCTAGGTCAAACAAATTTAGGTGGCATTTTTAATATTTTTATAATACGTTTATTCGGCAAAAAATTAAGGAAACAAAAATAATAATAAAAGTTAGGTATTAGCTATAAGATATCAATCAAAGTTTATAGAATGTTGAAATGGTACATAAATCAGCGTTTGAAAAATTGTGCTGGAAAAAGTGAAAGAGAATATATAGTTGGCAACCGAAAATTGAATGATTAAAGCATTTTTCCGCTCAAAAAGCATAATTTGCGAAGTTACTCCATGGCAGGCATGACGTACAGAATTCAAAGCGATTCGAATATTTTTTCATGAATCGCCGAACAGCAACCGGTGCGAAAAAAAAGGTATCCCCCTCCTAGAGTCCGAGGCGAATTGAATCGCCGAAAAAAAAAATGATTGAGGGTTAGAGGTGGAGTGCGAAGAGACGAGGTGCATGGTAGAAAACGATGCTGTCCGATCAGCGCCCAGTAAGCAGTATATTCCGCTACTCGCCATATACGTATACAAGTTTATTCGAGTAAATAGATTCGGTTATTAATATCGAGCTAGCAGGGCAAAGAGGGAGAAAGGGAGGAAGAGGGGGGGTATGAAGAAGACGGAGGGGAAAGCGAGCCATGGACTCTCTTGAACGTATTCGATTAGGTCGAAAACTCAAATCCAATAGTTGGCGCAGTTCGGACAGTACCGATGCACTCGGCTGTGCTCGCCCATACATATACCCTCTTCTCCATACCCCCCTCTCCGAGTTACGACGACGACCGCTCGCGACCGATGAAATGGAATTACAAACCAATTCCAGACTGCTGCGGGCGCGTTTTCCAAGTTTCGGACATTCAGACATATGCCGCAATTTTAATGACTGCCGCGATCGCGACTCACTCGATTTCCTCCCCGCACCCCCTCCCTCCCGCTTCGATCGCTATGTTAGCTGGGATTTTTTTCCGCTGCTGCTACTGCTGCTGCTCCGATCGACATTCGCTTCCGCGTTTGTCCGCTGCTGGATGAACGTTGGTTAATAGCTCATGGCGGAGATGGTTAAGCGATCGCTTTGCACCGGCATACATAGGCCGGATGCGGTTGTTACTGCCGATGACCAAATGATAATTAATGGAGAAACGTGATGGCTAAATTATGTCGTCACTATTGCCGCACTGTTTTACGAGTAGATTGACAAACTATTACGTTTCTTGTGTTAATACTTTAGTATTTTCAAAGTGTTTTTAAGCTTACATACATTGAAAAAATGGAAAATCCGATACGAATCAAATAAATACTTAGTAAATTTAAATTATATATTTATACCACTCTAACTTAAAAATCGCAACGTTGATATGATTTTTCGGCTCTCGCGGCATAAAATATTGTTCGACACTGGTGGATAAGTTGATTTTTAATGCATGTGACTTCTCTCGGACGAAAAATGAATTATTACATATTATTAACAAAGTGAGAAAAATAAACACAGAAAAAATAAATATAGGTATATATTTAAAACAATTTAAACAAATATAAGTAAGAAGTATAAAAATATTAATTTTTAATAACACACAACTGCTGCTCTAGCCATTAACTAACAAAAACAAAACGTTAGTCTAAAAGTTAATCAATCAAAATGATCATTAGCAAATAGTAAATTTTTATACTATTAGATTTAAAAATGGGGGTTTAGTAAAATCGACGTGAAACTTAACTGTAGAACTCAATTCGTAAACTAATAGCATTAGATGTAGGAGTTAAGACTTTTTCAAAAATCTGTCCAGACAGAGACAAATAGACCAGCAATAGTAAAACAAGCTTGGCGAATCCTCACATAGATTGCAGCCGGAATACATAAAGAAATGGTAGTAAGGCATTTTCATCGTCCGGCACAAGCGAGTGGACGACGCGCGTTATCATTAGACGAGCATGCAAACAGCAAGAATGAACAGCAAACGAACAGCGCGAAGGAAGACTAGCGGAAAAAGGGTAGAGGGAAAGGTTTACAATGCGTGCACGCAAACCAAGGGGAGAGAGGGGGGTGTCTTCTCGGAACCGATGGTCTCCGAGAACAATGCCGTACTTTGCGGCCGCTCTGATCAAAACAAAAAGCTGTGGGATATTCGCAGACTAGACGTCGACCATTGAGATTTTATTCCTTTATTTCCGCTCTTCTGCCTGTTGATGAATGTTATCAAGAGAAATTGCGATTAAGCATTATTGACAAATAGGTTGTATTTGTTTGTATAATTGTCAGATCGGTTTCATCCACGTGAAATATTCTAAAGCTCTATTTTTTTATTTAAGGTAGTAATGAAACATTTTGGTAGAATTCATTTTTTTGGAATTCTAATCATTACTTTAAATTATGTTTGTATACAAGAATTGATAAAAAACTTATAAGAAATCAAACAAGAATTAATAATTATAGATTTAAATTTTAATATTTTCTATATCGATCTTGATAAATTTCTGGTCCACCAGAAAGAAAGGTTATTTTAAATAAAAATTTAGTTTTTACAAAAGATTGTATACATTATTTTCAAAACAATCAAGAAATATCGATTTATGAATTAAGTTTGTTGCACAAAACAGCTGTGAAACAAACCCGGTTTGTTATTATTTACGTGGAATCTATTAGCTTACAATCCTATTAATTCGCCAGTTTATTTATTCAACAAATAGCGAGCAAAATATTTTCATTAATTTGCATTCAGTCGAATAGAAGAGACAAAAGTGAAAATACAGAGACAAAAAGACAATGTAACAGGAAGTAAAAGGAAGCGGCAAATGAAAGAAAGCATAAAAAAGGACCATAAGTAGTAAATAAGAGAAATAAAGAGAGAAAGAGAAGGAGACAGTGGATAAAATGAAACGTAAGGGCAAAGGGCGTCAGCAAGAAAGCAGTTGGCGGTGGGATAGGAGAAGCTGGCAACGCGTGAGAGACAGAGAAAGAGAAAGAGAGAGAGAAAGAGAGAGAGAGAGAGAGAGAGAGAGAGAGAGAGAGAGAGAGAGAGAGAGGGAGAGAATTAGAAAGGAAGATGCCCGCGCCGCAGAGACTCAGTTTGGAGTTCTTTTCATTACCGTCGAGGGCTCGACAACAATGCCTCGACCTCCGCGACCTCTCGCAGCACCGCCGCTACAGTGTGTATAAAGACAGAGGGTGAAAGAGAGAAAGAAAGAGAGGGAGAAAGAGAGTATGAAGCTAGCACGAGGGAAAAAAACGACGGAAGCTGAGGATTGCAAGAAGAGACGCTGCTCATTATTAGCGAGCGGTTACGCGTCTTTGTCGTGCCGTATATATACTGACTCGACGTGTGCCAGGAGCCTCCTTCTTGTGGCGGTGCGCACACTGAAATGCGCTACTGCTGCTGCATCAGTCGCTCAAATTATTATTATACCAGCATTGACTCAACTACCATGAATTGTTACTTTTTAAACCAAACCTCAATTATTATATGTATAATTTATCTTCTTGAGTGAAGTTATTTGAAGATTACATTTATAAAACATTATTTGTTTTCACTAATTTTGTTTATAGCAAAGCATCGATTAATAAATAGTAATTCTATCTTTTTATTAATTAAAGCGTTTCTTGATTCCAATATCCGGTGTTCGGTCTCAAAGTTTATATCTTTTACATTTTAAGCAATAATTTATTTGTTTTTTTATCGAATGCAATATTTGATCCAAATGCAAGCAATTCACTTGATGCATCTAGATATCTAAATGCAGTGAGTTCATAAAAGTGCTACAAGTGTATGAAAGTGCATCTGATGCACAAAAACGCATCTTGTCTATAAAAGTGCTTTCCATGTATAAAACATTAAGTGCATAGCTATACAACTTAATTAATTATATTTAATTATTTTTAATTAATTATAATTACAATTAGTTACTTTGATTAATTTAATACTTAAACCATCAAGTGAATTTAGTTTAATGTGATGTTGTTTGTTCTGAAATATTTGAAGGTGATAAAAAAGTTGACTATACCATTTCCTTACCAATTATTTTGACACTATTCTTGTTCATGCTACAGTAAAATACTACTTGAAAGATGTTTAAAAAAATTATTAAAATATTAAGTAAATAACCACTAACCCCAGGACTATTAATAAATACATTTGTTTTCCATTTTTTTGAAAATCAGATTTATCGTACAATCAAAAAAATTTCGTTGTGCTTGCGTTAATGTATCTTCAATATTGTTATTACACTGATTTTTCATTAACATTTTTTGTAGAAATTAAATTGTTATAATTTACGGTAATATCATAATAGGTAAATTAAAATTACTCGAAGAGTATTTATTCATATTAGAAGTTGAAGGTATCGCTCGTTCAACAAATATCTTATTTTAGAAAAGAAAACCACCTTTTTCTCGATCTCCAGGAGTCTGAACTGAAATTTTATTTGAAATTTAAAAGCAGTTTACCCACATTTCGAACGTGTTCTATACACCCCTTTACAGGGCAAAAACTTCATTTTAGGATAAGCTTTGTTAAGTATGTGTATCATAATCCCGTTAATAAATACATAAAACTAATTTATTTAATTAAATAAATAAGGTATTTACTGATTTTATTTTAGTTTTGTTAACGTATAGACTGAAGAGAAGGGTATACTTTCTGAAATCTTCGAATCGTCGCAATAAATATTTTATATAAATTTCATCCAATGATTCTTTATATTCTATTGATTAAACTGACTCCCAAACGTAGGCCCCCCCCCTGCAATGCCAAGTTTGTCTAGACCATTCTATAGTTTTGTATAGATTCAGTTATAATCCGAAAATATAATCAACTGATGATAAAAAAGGTACCGTGGAGGAGCTAGAATCTTGTTAAAAGGCCATACATTAATTATTTCTTATATCTACGTATCGTTAAACAAGTAATCGATAAACGTTAAGAGATCAATGAATTCACGGTAATGTCTGATAATAGTCGATCGTACGTGCAGAGGAACAATATATTTGGAGAAAGTGGCTGGGAGTATGTTAAACGCGCGAACAATTACACTCGACGTCAGTCATGAATATAAATAAATGCATACATCATAAATGCATTGTGCATGCACCATCTCTATGGATTCTCACGTAAACGCATATGTAAGTACGTTCTCTCTCTCTCTCTCTCTCTCTCTCGCATTCATAAGCGCGCGTAAACAATTACAAACAAACATGCACTTGTGCGCGTTTATGATAAAGGCGTTAACTCAAACGTAGTGTCACGTCACAAGACACTTGCTCGTGTTTACTCCAGTTGGTGCTGTCAAATAGACGAGCATTAATGCGTTAGTTAACTTGCACGTCAGATATCGACAAATAGGCTGTTATGGTTCAATGAACTTGTGTTTTATTTCTAAATAAAAGGCAAGCCTGGAATATCGATAAAAGTCACACTTTTATCAAATAAAATTTTTATATTGTAGTAAGTCAGTAGTTCTACGCTTCGTATGTCGATAACATAAGATATAAAAGCAGCTTGAAACAAATAAGAAAAATATTATGGAACTTGGATTTGTTAACTATGAGGTGCCCGTAGAGATATTAAATTAATATAATGAGTTAAATAAAACAATGAGTGTGAACTTCCAGAAATATATTTTAAAAAATTCAGAATTTGCAAGTACAATTTTATTTTAATGCCACGCCAGGAGGATTTTGAATATCCTATATATAAATACGTTTCGAAATTTTCAAAATTTGATGAAGAGGAACAAAGATAAATCATGCATGTATATTAAAACTTACAATTCAAAAATGCATTATGCTCTTATTAACAATGCAGTATTGGAAAAATTCATCGATCGCACGGATAACGAGGGTATGAAAATATTCGTGATGCACTTCGCATCAGTTGATCAACTTAAGGAAAATAGTGTTAAATATTATTGTCGCAAATTATTGATACCGGGTACCTTTTTGATCGACAAGAGAGATGTTTATCTGGCCAAGAAAAAAATTCATTTTTCCCTATAACCAAGATAAAATATTTTTAGGCAACCCGCAAAAAATTCACAAAACTATACCTCCGACCTAACCCATATATAACCTTACCAAATTTCAGAATTCAAACAACTATACGCGCGGGAACATAAACCACCCAGTAAATTTCAACTCTGGCAATTCGACTCTCCGCATTCGTCCGCGCATGCAATATTTTTCACGAAAGAGATGATAGAGGTCGGTGATCTTCAAAAGCGTGGACTCGCAGGCGTGTATCGCGAAACGTCACCGAATGTTATCACGACCGACGGTAAACCGCAAATGTCATCTCGCGGCATACATGTATACACGCACGCACACACACATACCCGGGGCAGCAGTTGGAATTACGATCGACTGTGCGAGAGAGAGAGAGAGAGAGAGAGAGTAGAAAGCGGAGGCCGGGTTTAATGTGAGCAAGCCGCTCGGCCAGATAATCGCGATGCGATCATTATTCAGGCTGTTCATTAGGTTATCACCCAGCCTGGCCCGGCTCGGGGATTCAATCACACGATATCTCGTACACCATCTACATACATAACGCGAATAATAAAGGGCACCTTCTCTCTCTCTCTCTCTCTCTCTCTTCCTCTCTCTCACTGGTTCTCTGTCTCTGTCTATCTCCAACTGTAGCTCTCTGGCTTTCAGTCAGCCGCAGGCCAATCTGTGCGCACCACGCGCGTGTAGCCTGGCAAAGGGCTTGTCGATCTATCCGTTGCTCTGTTTAGGCCTGTATGTATAGAACAGCTGAGCGATTGGTTCATTATTACTTGGACTTGGCGAAATCGGACTATATCCCATGGCAGAGCTCGTTTATATAGATACCGCTGCCGCTTATTGACTGCACTTGTTGCACTGGCCTTTGCGCGATCCTTCACCTTATAAAGATATTTGATCTTTGAGTTGAATTCGACAGACTCGATTCTAAACTGAAGTTTCACTTTTTTTGATGGAACTGTTATTACTTTAAAGCTAAACGACCTTTTTGTTATGAAGAATATTGCATTAACTTACTATCACTCTTTGAGTTTAATTGATTAGAAAACATGTGTGTACTATACAAAATGAGCCAAAACTAGAATTTCTCTAGACTAATAAATAAGGGATCCCGAGAATTGAAAATTTCTGTATGGACTTCTATAGAGGAATGACCCGTAAATTTAATCTTACATCGACTCCCTATTTTGAAGAACACACAATACACTCCCATTTTCAAAACACGGGGCTGCTTTCTGTAAGCCTATAATCTTATTTTTACGGCATGGATTGCTTGATTTTGACTATTAATAAAAATAATTACCTACAATTTTTTCAAGAATACAATAATAAAAGCTATCGCAATCACTATTACATCTAGGGCTTGTTTTTTTTCTGTCTCCGATAGCAGTAGCATTGCAACAATGGCAAATGCATCTTTTAATTAGCAATCTCAAATTCTCGCAAATATCTTCTTATGTCTTTTCTATCACTATAAACGCCGAGTGGGGTGTGCGCGATTCAATGATCCTAGGTGGTAAAGCGCCGATTTCTTTTCCATTACCCCCCCGACCGATAAACCCTTACAGCTACTAGGCGCAGATAGCCTTATCCGTAATAACAGCATTAAGCTACGAAAATGGGGACTAGCCTCACTCCTACACTAAGACAAAAGCGCATGAGCGTGTGCATGTATAGAAGTATAGAGGGAGAGAGAGAGAGTGAGCCTCTTGCGCAAAATCGACGTAGAATCGCTCCCGAGCTTTTAGAGAGTGAGAGAGAGAGAGAGAGAGGGAAAGAAGCGAGTTCGCCCAAAGCCGCGCAGATCCCGCTGCAAAAGTAACGGAATCTCTTTTCTCTCTTTCTCTCTTTATTCGCGAGGAAGGTAGAGAAAGGAAGGAAGAGACAGAAAAGGGCACGCGAAGGCGCTTTAAGTCTGACTTACACGATATCTTCGCCGCGCACTCATGGCCGGTATAATACGCCGCGCTTTTTCCTTCTCTCTCTTCCTCTCTCTCTCTCTTCTCTCTCTCTCTCTCTCTCTCTGTCTCTCTTTCGTTCGCTTGTATATGATAGACGAACGGACTGCTTCCGTTAAAAGTGCAGAAGAAGGACGGACGCATACTTTGTTCTGTTAAGGGCTGTGTCGAATTGATAAGACTGCCGTGACTCTCTCTCTCTCTCTCTCTCTCTCTCCCTCTCTCTCTCTCTCTCTCACTCTTTCTCTCTGTGAGCGACACTTTTCTGGACACTGCTTTTCTTTTTCTTTTTTTTTTTCATTTTCCTTTTTTGCTTGCTTTTATCTGTGGAGTTTGAAATTCGAAGCGCGGAAGGCTTAGCGACGTTGTCGAGTTGTAAGTGGGTTACACTCGTTGGAAGCGCGCGGTAAGAAATTCAAGTGACTATTATCTCATTGCTGGTGTCTTGCGGTTCGGGCCGAGGTTCGGGTTGGAGAAGATTAGCGTAATCAAATTTATTTAGTGTTTAATATTAACATTTTTCTTTTATTAGACGCCCTCAGTTTTGCATTTTATTTTAAAATACATTGTCAACATCATTAACTCTATTAATAAGAAATTTGTATAATTAATTATTCACTCAAGATCAATATGTGACTATACAATCAGAATACCCTCCTACAATAAAACTAATCAATATCTACAAATCTTATTGAACATACGAGAGGATATTATTGAGTACAGTAGTAGAAAGATCATTTAGAAAAAAATTTACTACTTTCTATATGGGTATATCGTCGCTCCCGAGTAAGAAGGTGACAACTCAGAATTCGATTGGAAAAGGTTGACAACTCACAAATACGAACCCATTTTTCTCCCGACTTTAAGTCGATGTTATTTACGCGATTTATAATAAAAATTAAATTCTATTATTATTTCCGTCAATTATACCCTATATGCGTAAATGCTATGCTTAAGTTTCCTTATCTAGAGTCCCCATGAATCATCTTTTGTTTATCTTCTTTCTTCGTCACTCTTAAGGCTTGTTGAACTTTAACTCCTTTTTTCGCTAGACTGCAACAGGACTCAATGCGGGCGTTAACTGACATTACGACTGATGAGAAGATTTTCCACCAGCTGATAGATAAATCAGCCAAGTCATACCATAGTTGTTCGAGTACTATCCTCCGCAATTAGATTCCGGATACTGAGCAAGGGCCTGATCCTCCCAGCACACAGGTATTATATTCAGGATGCAACCACATTCGCTTGAATTCTAGGTAAGAAGATCTCTAGACCAGATGAACCTT
This sequence comes from Megastigmus stigmatizans, assembly GCA_900490015.1. Lineage (NCBI taxonomy): Eukaryota > Metazoa > Arthropoda > Insecta > Hymenoptera > Megastigmidae > Megastigmus > Megastigmus stigmatizans. Next base: position 6,901 of record UELV01084686.1, on the reverse strand, counting down.
CATCCTTTCTTGAGGCTGTTAATCTTTTAATTCTTATGCTCTCTTACGTAAGTAACTCACAATAGAAGTATACACATTGGTCAGAGTACCGGGCTCGCCAAGGTTTATAATTAAGCCCAGAATGTAGACACTTACACATAATTACATGGATTCCTATGGATACAGCGTCGGTTCTTATGCACTGTTTCGTGTATTCCAATTCGAATCAATCATGGCAGTCTGTCTATCAAATCCCAGTTCATCTAGAAATTGAGTCATCAATTTTCTTCCGATAGTAATCGAGTCATATACACATAACCAAATAATGGTTTTTTGTGTTGAAATGAAACTCTTGGATATCTTGAATATTTTGGTAAAGATGAATCCAAAAGATTAACTTTTTATGTTTGCTTATCAGTTTCAATTTTTCCACATCCCACACTGTAAGCGTGAAAATTTTTAAGTGAATTGCGGGTGTACGGGGCACCGGAGCTAAGGTCTAGCCATATTTATTACGTCCGTTCATCTGCGCGCGTTCGCGCGCACTCACATTTTTCTCACGCTCTCGCACGTGCTGCTGTGAGTTATTTTTTTAATTTAACTATATATCCTCTCTTTCCCCGCTTCCCCCGGCCCACCTGCTCATTATCTTCGCAAGCGATTTCGGCGCGCCACAAACAGCCATACTTGTAAATTTGCATGAGCCCTGCACGTGTGTATGCGCGCGAAGCTCCGACTTGGAAAAGAAAGATACGAGGTTCCGGATGTACGTAGGCTAGACTTTCGATATTCATGGGTTGCGTTATGCGAGTACTACTGGCAAGGGATAATTTTTAATCTTATGTTTCTGTCGTTTATATTACTGACTGCAAATTGGTGCACTATTATATAATAAATTAAAAGAATTTAGATAATGGATTGGTTAATTGTTCTGTGTTATACACTTATTCATTTTTTATAGATTAAGTACACTAAGAAAACGGATGTCTTGAATTAAAAGACATTCGTTTAATGTTAATGAACATTGATTTGAATGTGGCGAATTGAATACTCATTTACTATTAATGAATCGTACAAAACTACCTTAAAATAGCTAAACTAATATAGTAATTCTAAAATACTGAAATTTTATTCAATCCTGTTGTTCACAATAGATTTTAAGATCCACTTAATGTTAGATTTTTTCATCAAATATAATCTTATGAAATCACTAGAAAACCATTTTCATTTACCTAAAAATTTAAGTCTGACATATCTAAATCCGTCGAATTCTACCCTTGTTTCGTTTCGTAAGAAATAAAAAACTCAATCATCTACGATAAACACCCCCCCGGTGAATCATCACAGAAAGCGGAAAGTACTCGGCACGAGGCGCGACGAAGTATACATCCACTGCCCCGCGCGCACGCCTACTCCTCAATGAGAATTTTGTATTTCCCTCGATAAGTCGGTACCCGTAAGCCGATTTCCCACTCATTCCCCACAGCCCATACAAAATTCCCGTGCACGGGCGCGTATGCAGACGTCAATATCTTCGTCGCGCAATTTGCGCGCGGCCCGCCGAAGGCACCTTAATTCCGAAATTTCCGGCAACCGCCGGCGAAGGGATGACGAAGTCAACGCCTATATACATATATATACAGATACACACTCCGCGATGACTTAATATTTATTGCTCGTCTGTGCCGCGAGATTGGCCAATTCCATTTGAAATGGATAAGGCCAGGATTCTCATTTCCGACTGCTAGGCTAATTGCCGAAGACGCGTTTCGAAATGGCGGTTTCGTTGAGACGTCCTACGCAGCTCTCCCCCTATACGAAGCACACCGAATACTACACAAGACCAGTGTAGCTTATTTTCTATAACGGTTACCGATTTTAAAGCTGCAGTGCAGTTAATCTCTTGTCTTATAGTCAACTCTAAGAATCGTAAATATAGCGTATACTTTTATTGTAATAATAAATTATAATTTTTCAAAATTAATTTTACAAAATCAAATTGATTTACTCTACCTTTACTTTTTAATATTGAAGCTAAAAATGTGTTTGTAATAAGTTTTCACTGTGAGGGCTAATTGTAAGTTTTTATTGTAACTGCACAGTACATCTTTTGCGACCTCCAAAGAACATGAGAATAATATCAAATTTATCTGAGCTATACAGAACCTAATACATCTTTTTTATAATGTTCAAAAAATTATCATAAAAGCTGTAATTTATATCAACAAAAAGTAAGTATGTGCATATAACTGAACATACGAACATACGAAGAAATTTTCAGAAATACCGTGTTACTTTATCTGAAAACAATTTGATACTCCAGCAGTGGATGTATCTCAGTTATTCTACCGGTATTTGAAGACTTAATAAAGTGACCGGTGTTAAAGCTGTTAAAACGACGTATGGAGTTGAAAGCCTGGAGTTTATATCCAGTGTACACATTGTTAGTCCTAGTCGTGGAGAACAGAATGTAGTAACTCCAAAAATGGTTCAAGTTGAACATAACGTTTTCCTTGGAATAATTATTATACATGCATTATTGATTATATACATTAACTTATCTTGTAATGAATACATTGTTATTGATAAATTGTAAATACCGATATTTAAATAAATTTTATAATACATGAATTCGAGTTAAAATGTAACTAAATTAAACTGTTTAATAAATTACAATGATATGTATGCTGATGGAAGCGTCAGTATTAATCAATATTGTAGAAAGAAATAAGTAACAGCTGAGACTGCTTCGATAAACGAGAATAGCGCATTCCTCGACAGCAGAATAGTTTTAATTAACGCTTATAACGTTAATCAATAAATCTTAAGAGGGCATACTAAAGTCGAAAAGATAAGATATTTACAGTATCGATTTTTGCATTTTACGAAATATAAAAAGATAGACCGGTTTCAATTAACTAAATTATCTTTATGCGTCACAAATAATCAAATTAGTTTAACATTCTAGATCTTTTTTTTTATTTAATTGAATAATATCTATCACCTTGGTAGAAATTTATCTATAGTATTATTGAAGCGCCCCGCTTATTATTCGGAGACCCTGCCAAATAAGTTAGACACCCTGATAAAACTAGATAATTTTCTACCAGGGCATACGTATGGTAAAGAAAAATGTATTATTTAAATATACATATGTTGCCAATCGTTTCATAAAATAATGGATCTATAAAAATTTTAATATGGTAAATAATTGTATTTTTAGCGGTACGCAAAATAAACTTTGATTTGTTGAAATCGGCGAAAAATTATAGTTATTTCATTACTAAAACGTTTAACATGGTATTAAGATAAGAGAGAAACAACTACCCTAAAAAATCCATTCATATAATTCACATAATCCATATAATTCATATAATCCATATAATTCATATAATTGTCTTCGAAAATTTTATAAACATGTCTGTGAATTATGGACGAAATTTTCGAAAACCAATTTCTGCGAGTTATGGATAGATTTTTCATGGAACTGGAATGACATAACGTTTTCATCATTAGAATTTTTATTTAAATATTTAACTCAATGATTTAATATTTCATTAAATGCAAGAATTGATAAAGAATCTTTTTCACGTAACACCGGTCCTTAATTAATACGATCGATGCAGATATTTAAGATCGTAAATCAGCCCAGTAAAAGCCAAATCAATGGATAAACAAGAACAGAGAAGAAATCTATTAGTGCACACCATGCAAAGATAGTTTTTTCGTTTTCTATATATGACGGCTTCGCCAGACAACAATAGCGATAACGCTATTTGTCCCTTATTATTTCATCGCATCATTAAATCACAGACTAACGATGGAATTACTGGGCGCGTAATCTTTTGGATGGGGGATAATAATTATTATTACCCTGGGAATTTTGTTTGTATATATATATTTTTCTTCATTCTTCCCTTTTTTATACGCGGTGACACCTCGCAAGCGATTAAGACATTATGGCAGAGCCCCAGGGAGTGTCACGCCCCTCCTACCGATTCACCGAGTGCTCGCAGGCGTTAAATGATAAAGGGTCGTTATTGAAAACAATGTTGAGGCGCGAGCTTTTACGACTCTATAACCTCCCGCCATCTCGTTCTCTTCCTGTTTTTTCACCTCTCGATTTTTCTTCCATTCTTTGTCTTTGCCCTTTTCTCTGTGCTCTTTTGTCTTTGCATTATTCAAAACTAGCCCACTCATATTATTTGGTGATTCTTGATTTTTATTCTTACGATATTGCAGTATTCCGTTAGTAAGCTTAGGATCACCTTTCAAATCCAGTTGCGTGTATATCAGCATGATATGCACGAGAATGGAGGTTGAATCGAAATCTAAGAAATTGTAACGTTTATTCATAGTAACATGCATTAAGACTGTATGATTTCAAACCCAAAAGTATTTCTTCGAATTATTACTCGATCACTTTTTCGAATAAGTTTTGGTACCAGCGGACAAAACGAGTACATAGTATAACGCATCATCCACAAGCGATTTAGAAAGATAGAGAAAGGATGAGGAATTTTCCAAAGCAGTTGACTCGCATCGTCGCACCAACTGCGGTATGTAAAAATTCATTCGCGCACAAATATATATCTAAAATAAAAGCACGTACACTTCATTAAAGAAGCCAAGAGCAATAAAAAAGTGCAGGGACAGTGAACACTGGCAAAGCAAGAGAGAGAGAGAGAGAGAGAGAGAGAGAGAGAGAGAGAGAGAGAGAGAGAGAGAGAGTAAAAAAATGCACAATAAAAATTTAATATTGCGAATTAAATTACAAAAATGGAGGCAAAAAAGGATAAGGAAAAAGGGGACGTGAGCGCGCACGCACACACACACGGGTTTCTCTATATATTGCTCCGGTTCGTTTTGTACGTCATTTTCTCGCGCTTTGGCCCCGCGCACGTTCCGCCTCTCGTGGTTCTTTGTGCCCCCTTTAGCGGCCCACCTCCCCCGATGCCCTTACTACCCCTTCTGTCTCTTACTTCCCCGCGCCGTCCTCTTATTTCTATCCCGCTCTTTCATCACGTCCCTCTCATTACCCGCTCTCTCTCTCTTCCCTCGCTTTTTCTGCGCGTTCTCCTTTTTCTCCTGCCTCTCGCGCGCGGCGCTTTGCGGATTCCGCGAGCCCGAAAAGGCAACCAGGGCTGAGTTTCGACCGATATATGCGGGCTCTCTAGCACACCGAGGAGAGAGAGACAGAGAGAGAGAGAGAGAGAGAGAGAGAGAAAATTAAAAAGAAAAGGAGACCCCGCACGTTGTACGCGGCTCGTATATAAATTTTCCTTATACTTTTTTTTTATTTTTACGCGCGCTCTCACCCTCGGTCGTTTTACTCTCGCGGCCATATAGGGATTATTTCCGTCGAACCCATTTATTTCGCGTTATGCTGATTCGAATTCGAGACGCGCCGACGAGTAATGAGTACACCGCGATTGAAATTACGCCCGGATATGATATGCTCTGCCGTATCGTGATACTGCGTAATTAGGGATGCACACTTTTTGCGGATGAATTCGCGTTCGGCGCGCTGCTCGTTTCTACCTATATACGGGACTCTGTAACAACATGATGAAGTGAAAAAAGGGTTTCATGCTTGCGATTTCTTTCGAGACTGTTATACTTGTTGGTATTCGGTTACTTCTCGTTACGAAATAAGGTAAAATACCCAATATATAGACAAGGTGAAAACTGGTGTACGCTTACTCGAACTACAGACCAACATTGTACAGTTATTGAAAAAAAAAATTGTCTCGAATCAAATAAATAAAAATATATTAGTATTATATTAAACATGAACTACAAAGAAGTAACTAAATTTCTTTAATTTACTATAACAATTAATTAGTACTATATAAATATAGTTACTATATAAAATTATAATAAAAAATTATTTAAAATGTATTGTAGGAATCGCAAATGATTGTAGTCGTGTCCGAGTATATCTTCCAGTTGTATAAACATTACCCAGAGCTCGGACACATCTGATGTCAAAAGTGCTTAATAACCTAAATTTTATAATAAGATTTCCAACAGTCAATATGAACACAATACTATGAATATTTTTGTGTAGGAGATGCAACGAGCAATAAATGTCAAGAGTTAAGTATATTGCTTTCATGACATAGTACTTACACTACTATGATATCTCCTTAAACAAAAATTCAACTTTAATCTATAAAGAAGTCTTATTATTTGGTTTGTTTTTTTAAAGTCAGAAAAGTAATTTATTGTGTTTATATTTTCATTTAAACTTTTGACATATTCTCATATCATCGCTAAGAAATTGTGAAAGCTCTCAGCACTGCATTCTTTCACACCTTGAAAAATATTCGTTCAATTCGTAAATTTTCTATCAACAACATGAGTACAATTTCATTTCGAAAGTTCAAAGTACGTACTAATCATGTCATCCAAAGCAAATGCGTCAAAGATTAAATTCTTGTTGAATGCGATTCTCGTCAGGCCGAGTCAATTAAAAAGCGAAAGAAAGATATCGTATCGGGAGAGGGCGAACAGGCGTGTACGTACACAGAAACGGCATAAAGCAAACTGATTCCTTTCAGCGGCCGCGCGAGGCAACCAGGCTTAGAAATACATATATATATACATATATATGTATATGTGTATATATGTATATATGTATATATATATATATATTCAGGCCGCAATAAAGTTTACGAGCTCGCGCCCTCTCGTAAACATACGTAACGTGGCACGCGCTACAACACACTAGCATATAAATCTGGAATCAAAATCTTTGGCGACATAATAAATTTTACTTCGAGCGACTGTGTAAGCATTAAGTTCGAGGCTGCATTATTCAGCCGATGTGTGTTGTACGTATATGTATATGCTGCTTATACTTGCACGTGTAGAGCTGCCGGGCGCCGTAAACCATCTCTCTCTCTCTCTCTCTCTCTCT
>UELV01084675.1:9666-24021 GCA_900490015.1 Megastigmus stigmatizans | reverse complement strand
ATATATAATACATCGGCAATATATAGTTTTCTAAAATGTTTGTTTTCAGCTTTTTTGTAAAAAATATTGTACCGAATGCTATTTACAGACTACCTGTAGAATTGTTATTATTTTTCATAGGATTTTTTAATATCTTTGTATATTTTATGTACTTATTTAAAAATGTAAACAATCGAGATGTAAATCTTTTTTTTTTTATATATTTATAATAATATATAAATTTTCAAATAGTAATTATTTGTCTAGTGGTCATTCACTGGTTAGCGGTCCCGCACTGGACGGTTTACCCTATTTCTTTTTATTTAATAATTAACTTTTTAGTTGCATTTTTTATTCATCTCAGCATGGAAATTCTGAATACGTTATTACAGTTACTTACATTGAGATGATATTCGAGTGTAGAGGGGTAATTTATGAAGATATAATGCTAAAATTCTATTTTAAAAGAGGTAAGTTTTTCATTTACAGCTGAATTGATAATAAAGCGATTCAAAGATCATTAATGAAAATATTACTTCTTTTTTGAGACGTTTTTGATGAATTAATATTAATCTGTAACTGTAAAAACGTATCCAGAGTTTCCATACTGACAAAAATAAAAAATGCAACTAAAAAATTGATTATTAAATAAAAAGAAATAGTTTGTTAACCCTAAAGTCAATCATGTCAAAATTAATTTTTATAATATTTTTGGAGTTACGTTGTAGACCTTCACCAAATAATCTGAATATTTATGGAGATTTCCTTAACACAAGAAATATTTTAATAAAAAAAGAAAATTATATTTTGATAAACAGGTTATAAATAACCTGAAAAAGTGATAAAAAAATGTTAGAAAAATCGACAAGACTAAAGCAAGAAGCTTGTGGCTGTTAGGGACTTAAGAATGAGAAAATCAGGAATGGTTAAATTGTTGGTTGTGTTCTTTTATAAGAGGAATATTTTTCATGCGCATACATAAGAAGTGATATTGGCCTAATTACAAGTTAATTTAGTTAATTTATTGACTCGAATAAGTGCAATAATAGCTGATTTAGGAGTTTTTTTGTCATAAAATGGTTTTTTACAAGGAAATCACATCTTGAACCATTCTGAGACCATATCAGCTATATTTCAGGACCATATAACACTACTTTAAGGACTATTCACTTAACATTAACTGTGATCGAACCCTTCGAAAAGCTGATTTTAAGGTTTAAAATGACAACTATGATTTTCAAACTTTCTCCATTCACTTTGAAACTATTTTTTTCTGAAAATTGAGAAAATTTGCAAGTAAAAATGTACTTATCACTTTATTTCTAAATTTCACCGTTTTTTGAGTTATTTAGACTTGAAAATAGGCAAAAATGCTAAAAATACTCATTTTTTCCATATGTATGATGCCACAACTCTTATTGTAGGGCTCCAAAAAATCTACAAAAACTCAGAGACGCTTATAGGGTCCTCAGGAAAACATAAAGATGGTTAAGAAAAAAAAAAAATTTTCTGCGCACGATCTCTCAGAGAACCACCTATATTATATAATATAATATATTCGCTACGTGCGCTAGGAGCTGATCGCGATTTTTGTGGCCAACTCGTGAACTTTACCATTGCCAAAATACGTTGGCTCTTATGGACGATTTTTGATTATAATTTATTAGAACGTTTTGCTAACTGTATGAATACTCAAAAAACTATTACCATTCCAAAATGATTTTATAGAATATTATTTTCAACTTCTGTTCCTAAGAGTCAATGTATTTGCAATGGCAAAGTTCGTGGTTTGGCCGCAAAAACTGAGGGGCAGCAAGTTGCTCACGTAGCGAATAATGTATAAATAACTTAAGTTATAAAACGTATTTAAAAATATGCTAACTGATCAAATACCGGTATCGAAACGGTATAGAACATTTGGACGTATATTATTTTCTTAATAACTAAAAAAACCTTGTCGCCTAGGACATACTTTCTTCTTACTTTAAATGGTAGAAAACAATCTTTACGAACCAATTAAATGACGGTTTATTTGGTGGTCAACGTTTGGTGGCCAAATAAAAAGTCGTTTAATTGGTTCATAAATATCGTTCTCCATCATTTAAAGTATTTCATCCGCGAACGTATATTCCGATAAACTTTCTTTTTACTCGCTTTTAAGTTGGCATTACTTATAGACGCTTTACAATGCTGTCGCTTTAAAGCAGAATTTTATATTATTGAACCAAAAAAAATCTAAAAATTGTTTATTAATGGTACATGTATAGAAAATATATTAATAAATAAAGATAGAGATTCAAAAGATATAATCTAAATTTCAAAAAATGATATTTTTCGAAATAAAAAAAGAGCGACGCAAGCTATTTTAATAAATAACATCTCAAATTATAGATAATTAATAGGTCTTTCAAACGCATCCACTTTTAAAGAAAAGATGGCCGGATGTTGAGAAGCAATTGAAAACACGATTTAATTGGTTGCGGGTAGATATCCGTTTTAAATGGCGTCAAAGTTAAATATTGTTTTATAAATTAATATTTTAATTCAAATTAATGAAAAAATTTATTATGTGTATTCATTTGAAAAGACAAATCATTTAGTGCTCAATTCTTTCAGAGTTTATACATACAGAATGCGTCGTAATCTAACGTTTTGTATGACACGAATATTTTGCGAGATAGATTATTTAAAAAAAGAGCTTCTTGAAAGGGAAAGTATTTTTTAGTAATTAAGTATTTGTAACCGACTCCAGAGCAGTCGGATTATTAAACAATTTATCATAATATTAAATAAAATAAGAAATCAATTAAAGAAAAGTTATTGACCCTTTTATCAAACAAAGGAATTAAAATTATAGAATAACATGATTGCGATAGCACGACTCGTAAGCATCTGGCCTTTTTTTTGTGAGTGTGAACTTCTCCTTGGTAACTGTTACAAAATCTTCTATGGCCATCCGTCCATGGGTAAGCCTCTGAACTTGCCCATCCCGTGACTCTCTTATTTTATCCATCGTTATCGATAGGTGAAGAGAGAAAAAGCGACCCCGATCGAACATATATGTGCGATCGTGCACGCAGCCTACGTAACAGTCATTTTTCTACCTGTTACGTCAAAGTTAATGTCTTTTTAAATATACTATAATTTTGAAGCTTGACGAAGAAATAAGCTAGAAACAAGTTTAATCAATGGCCCACATGCAAAAATTAAGCGGACATATATCACGCATCGATGCGAGAGGTTGTGGTTTGGTGAGAAAACTTGCACGCATAAACCAACTTTACTTGGAAACTATATATTTCTAGCCTCCGGTTCCGATACAAGCTTGGTCGAAAGACATGGATGCCCTAAAACTGCCAACTCCGTGTGCACAATATTCTTCATATAACAATACTATACGCGGAGAAGAAGATTGCCTATATTTGAACATTTACACGCCAATAACAAAAGGATCTGAATCCCTCCCAGTAATATTTTTTATTCATGGCGGAGGTTTCCAATATGGATCATCTTCCAATTATGGAGCCAAATTTCTTATGGATAAGGATCTCATACTCGTCACTATTAATTATCGACTCGGTCCATTTGGATTTTTGAGCACTGGAGATGATATAGTTCCTGGAAACATGGGACTCAAGGATCAAAGTCTGGCATTGCGATGGGTTTCAGAAAACATCGAATACTTTGGAGGGGATCCTAAACGAATTATATTAACTGGAATTAGTGCGGGAGGTGTCAGCGTTTATTATCATTACTTGACACCGATGAGTGCTGGACTTTTTCAAAATGGAATTTCGTTCAGTGGCTCTACTCTGTGCCCATGGGCACATGCATCTGATGGCACGCACTTAACCAAAACCTTAGCGAATGCGTTAAATTGTCCAGCAGGTGACTCTATAGATATGATACATTGTCTCAAAGGAATGTCTACTGATAATGTAATTGATGCAATGCAAGAATTAATGGTATGTTTTTTCTTAATATATAGAACAACTTATATATTAAGAGACTTTTACATTTAACTTAATACATGTGTGTTTTAGTCAGGACCCAATTTCTATTTCCCACGTGCCATGTTCACACCAGTCACCGAAAAAATTGATCAAATCTATTTCATTAACGATTCACCAAAAAGTATTATCGAAAAAGGCAATTCCATCGATATACCATGGATTACAGGAGTCGTTAGCGAAGAGGGACTTTTCATAACAGCGAGTTAGTTACTAAAATAATTATGATCTCTCAATCAGTATAATTATGTAACTAATATTTTGTACATATATCTTTTTCGTCAGGTTCGATTTTAAATGAAACAATGGTAGCATACACTGTTAAGAATTGGGAAACTATAGGACCGCAAATGCTTTTTCTTTCGAATACAGTATCGAAGAATAAATACGCTTCACTGTTAAATTTAGCAAAGAAGCATTATTTTGGTGAAAGACGTTTTAGCACAGATAGGAATGATGTAAAAACTTTAACGCATATGACTGGGGATCGCGCAATAGTTACTGCTGCTATAAGAGCAGCGCAATTACATGCTAAATATAATAATAGTCCCGTGTTGTTTTATTATTATAGTTACAGAGCAGCACAAAGTTTCAGCGACCATTTGGCAAATACAACGGAAAACTTAGGTAATACTAATATTTTCATTATACATTTGACTACTGTAATTACGAACGACCTGTTTTATTTACTACATTTACGGAATTATTTTTTTCGGGCGTAAGCCATGAGGATGATATTTGTATTGTACTTGAGAATCCGTACATAGATCCAACTACTACTGAGAAAGATAGAGCGATGCTCCAAGACATGTTCAATTTCTGGAATTCTGTAGCTACTTTAAGGTTAGTACAGTATTCCATAATCTAATAACATATAATTATAATTATAATTATTATTGGAGAATAATTTTGCGTTCGTGTAGTTATGTTAAATAACGAACCTGTAGCAGCTAATTTATTATTGCCAACATTTCGAGTGTATAATTTAACCCTGCGAATCAGAGAAAAATTATAATTAATCTGCTAATATACATTGCTTTTTGTTATAATTTTACCCTGATGGGAGGTACGGAATTATACACTCGAAGCATATACAGCAATAAATCATTGTTCGAATGACATAAATCAAAGATCATTAATAGTTGAAAAGAGCGGATACAGGGTCATGGAGATCGGGAGGGAGAGGTTTTTTTTTCAGTTATACATATAATTTTATTTTTATTTTTTTATTTATTTATTGTTTTAATATAATATAATTTATATAATTTAAATTTTATTTTTTTATTAACTTATTGTTTTAATTATAATTTTAGAATGCCCGATTTAGGAACAACTTGGACAACAGTATACGATTCTGATAATCTGCAATACATGCACATTGCTGGACCTGGAAACTTTACGATGTGCAGCAATACAAATATGGGAAATATATCGTTCTGGACAGAAATAGGCCTTTAACTGGACAGAAATAGCACAAATACTTGATTAATTAAAAAATAACACTACTTTCGAATTTTTTTTTTATTTACATATCTTTTTTCCATATAATTACTTCACCAAATCTTTTTAATTGTACATTAGATTTGAATAGAAAATAAATAAAATCATTTTCCACTTTGATATTTTAAGAACAAAACGTTATTACAATAGCACTAGAACTGTAACTTATAACATTTGCATTTAGTTTGCACTTTTGAATTTCATTTGCATAACGGGTCTACACAGTTAGTTAAATACAGATTTAGAACAATTTAAGCGTTAACTACGATGGAAAGTTCTGAATTGCAACGTATATATGTAGTCCTGTACATATTGTGGGGAGTGCGTTGGGTGCATGAAGGGTGCAATGAAAAATAGCAGACCTTTATTAAACGAAAAACTTGCCCTCGTCCACCCGAGTTCTTGATATATTGGCTTAAGTTTCGCCAGACACGGAAAGTTTTAGTGTCACTGGGTAGGGAATATTAGTCGTGCAAGTTGCCGAACTTAAAATATTATGCTAGAGGGTAATATTTATTACTATTTCACTACTTAGTAATATTGATTTGAAAGCAATCTGTTGGTTCAACGATTATCCACAAATAATATAAAATGAATTGCTTTTTATTGCGGTTTTACAGAAAGAAAATATTTAATTTTAGTATCTAAAGTCATTTGTTATCATTGTTTAATTGTGATTTCCAAATCTTTATTTCTAACATGTATTTGAATGGTTCAGAGCTCGATAGAAAATTATTTCGTCGTTGCCATTTTATCTTAATTTGGATCTCACTACAAAAGCTTTGGTTATCAATTCAAAAGCTCTACTCTTCAAGCCATTAGTTTTAATTGTTTTAATCCAAATCTTTGGTTGTCACAAGTAAAGTGTTTTTTCCGTGTTGAACAGAGAAAACTAGTTACGAGATAATATTATTTTGAATATATGAACCTCATCCACCGTAATAGATAAATATGCATATATACACCTATTTTCCAGTGAAACTTTTGAATTTTATATATTTTTCAGTTACAAATATTTGAACCATAATGAAAAATGTGTATATTTACATTTTTCTATTAAAATTAGTTTGCAATATACTCTCGTAAAATACTTAAAAAACAATAATGCAAATGGTGCATAAAGTAAATTACTGTGAAATGATTAAAGTTTATAGTGCCTAAATATCAAATGAAACGTAGCTCCGATTCAGTCATTCGAAAAGTTTTCCTTCGTCCCCTTTGCAAAAGTCTGTGGGAGAGAAAGAAAGGGGCTGGTTCCAAATTAGAAGCTATCCAGGGTCGACGAGGAAAAGGACGGTACTTCAAAACGAGCCCTTTCTTTGATTTGCGCTCGTTTCGTTGAGTAAATCCCATAAATCGTTTGAGACCGGGAGTTTTCGAGAAGTTCGCCGGCCTCTCGACAGTTTCTTATTCTTGAAACTATTGCTCTTTGACAGGTGCGCTCCACGCCTTCTCATTTTTAAAGTAATTTATTGTTATTTTATCACCTCTAATGAATAAATCAACAACTCTATCACAAAATATATTTGATTTCGCTTTTACTCTTAAAATCTTTAATTCCATGCATTTCATTTGTTGAAATACTTTAATTAATTACTTTGATCGTAACATTATTAGAAGAAAACCTTTGAGCATTGATGATGTATTGATACAAAATATTTATTCGTGTAAATGATTGATGAAATAATAAGTCTAAAATTCTTTAAAAACGCTCAAGCCTGAAATAGAACTTCATTAATACTATTTTATTCTATATAACACCGGCAATCAAGGACAATCAAAATTACAAAGTGCCCGTTTGATTCGATCGCAAGTATACGTAAAATCGTGTAACAGCATTCCACTTCTCTTGTATGCCTACTTTACTCATATCCGTCCTTTTTCTCTTTCACCATAAGCCTCGATATCGGGGACGCAAATTTGCCTTATTAAAACAATCTCCTTATCAAAGCTTCTCTGCAGCCACGCGACACTCGAGCACTTCCGTCCGGGACTAGTTAGTATACTTCGAACGAAAATAGAAGAGGTCTGTACTGCCTTTGATCCGCGTATGTACACGAGAGGCATGCGGACGAGAATTGATATATAATTTTCACGAGGACCAAACCGCACTGCTGATGCAAATTAATTCCGAGGGTCTCCCGAACACTGCATTGCGATATAATACAGCGGACGCCCGCAGGGTAATAATCTATAGATGCGTGCATGTGCCGACGACGCGTATATATGTATTTGCCTTATCTGCTTGTGTACGCGCGATGCTACGACCTTGAGAAAAGTCTCGTGAGCACAGCGGGGAAAAACACGAGTTGCTATTACTATACGCGATGAGATACTTTGACTTCGGACGGCGAGTGTTGCCTTTCTTTTGTTTTCCTATAGGGGTGTTAAGTTATTGCTACCTGGAGCACTGCGCAAGAATGGAATCCGTATATCTATAGAAGCATCGTTTACAATAAATTCATGCGTGTGTTTTGTTTTTTACTTTGTTACAAAGGTTATGTACATTAATTATTATATATGACCTACTTATAAGTAATACCGAAACTTAAACACTGAAGACATGATATTTGGACAATGTACTAAAAAAAAACATCGTTACGTCATCTTTACTCGAAAATCATGGTCCAATGACACTATCCAAAAAGTTATCATTTACTGCACAAAATTGAAAATTCTAATCAGCCATCGAATGAAGCTATAAGATTTCACCTATATATGCACTATAAGCAACCTGTTTCACAATTACAGCACCATAAGCACTGAAAAGCCAAATTTCCACCTTAAAGGTGAGCGAGTCTAAATTAAGCCATTATGCAAATATACATACCTGTCTGTTCAAAGCGAAAGGGGAAGGTGGATAGACGAGATGATAGGCGAGAACAGGGCGTAGCAAGATAATAGACGAGAGAGAGAGAGAGAGAGAGTCGAGGACATTTATGGGGTGTAAGCTCATTGTAGAGAACGGGTCGCGTCGCGTCGTTACTTGATAGCGCTACTTAGGGCTAAACCCGATAACCACGGAGCTACGCGATCCAAAGTGCGAATATAGAGTAGCGTCTATATCTCGCATATTACGCGTGTATCGTAGACGCATCCCTTGGAGCTGTTGCATAATAAGGTAACCTCAACTGGTTCTATCTCTCCATATATATAGCACATAATAGGGATCGATTATTTCAGCAGGCAAAATCCCCGCGCGCATTTGCCTAATTGTAAGCTAGAGAAGATCTGAATGATTCAAGACTTGGTTGCGTGGGCCTCGACTTGCGCTGACTATCCTGCGTCGTCGCGAGGTAACTGAAATTCGTGGTACAACACGGGAAATTGCGCGTCTCTATACCTCCTTCGCTATACGTGTGTACAGCCGCAATTCCGCCTTTCTGCAACGTGAATATGGAAATACGCAAGCGATACACACAGAGAATATGAGATTATCGCATCTGGAAAGTCACGGATTTGTAATTTTGGACGAACTTCTGAATGAATTTCGTACGATGTAGAAAATCAATGAATTGTAATAATAAAAATACAAAAGTATATTTGATGTTGATTTAAAAAGTTTTCAAAATGGGACCAACCGATAAACGTATTAAAAACCACTGAAAAGATGGGTACATTGAATTGTAGGGTATTTATTGATTTAGATTACTCACAGTGAGTTGATAATGGTTACATCTTTATCAAAGGGAATATTAGGACCAGTTTCCTACTGGTGTCCCATAGACAAAGTTCGGAAAACTATCAATTTATCAAGATAATTATATGCTAAAAAATTATATTAAGCAGTTTCATTATTCTTAGATAATACAAATTACGGCAACAACATAGCCATCTAATTGATATCTTATATAGTCATCAATATAATATATAGATAATATTTTATGGTCTCCCTTTTATTTTTATACATCCTTACCCATGGTAAACAATGTCAGAAAAGTCCCGATATCCTGAAACAGGTCTTATCGACTCGCCATTAGATAGAATACTCGCATCTTCGAACTTTATTGGTCATGCCACACGAGAGCCGAGACGTGGAGAATTTACAGGAGGCCTTTTGCATACAAGCGCATTAAGGATTCCGCGATACGAAAGAACGGAAACCTCGCGATCGGGAGAAAAAAAAATACGACTGTCATTCCACTCTTTCCCTTCTCTCCTCCCTGACCGTACGTGCACGTTGTTGTGCAGTTTCCCATATGAATTTTACACTCGGCCGAAGGAGGTGATGCGTAAGAAAGCAAGCGCTCGCTATTCGCCTTATATATACCAAGCCAAGATATTCGCGTGCACTTTTTCCCACTGGAATTCTTTCGCAGAAGCTCGGAAGGAGAGTCGCGGCACCTTTCTGCGCCTATAGGCCGTGCTTTTCTTTCCTCCAGAGCGCGTCGTTGACAGTGACTGAGTGGTGCAGAATAGTGCAAACCTCCACTCTTGCTGAAACACGAGTAAACTTTAATTAAGTGATAAAAAAGGAGAGGTCGACAAGCTATAGCTTGAGAGAGCGAGTGCGAGTACCGCGTGCTATAAATTTCGATTTGCGGCGCGCCGATTTGTATGAAATAAAGTCTATAAATTGCGGATTCGCGAAAAACTGGGGAATACATTTCTGGATGATGGGTGAGAAGATCAATCCTGCGTGAGATACTGCGAACTGTTTGAAATGCACTTTTCCGTATTTCACTTTTTAAATCTCATGCGATGTTAGAATAGCAGCGAATGTTTTACGCGCACTTCTTTGTAGGAGCTTAAGTCTCTAAATTGTGAAATAAATGGAAATGACGAAGAAAGCGCGTTCATAAACAAGAGTTATTATTATACTATACCGTAATTTATTGACTGTAATTAAATATCTTATTATATCCGAGTCAAATAAGTACGCATTATCGTTTTGCAATTAATGCAGAGTCCCGATCTCACCATATTTTAATAACCTTATTTCTTGCGGCCACTTGCAACCCGTTCTGAAAGTCATTCCATCACTTCCAAATAATAACGCACAATATAACAAGCTTTCCAGTACCCGTGAACCTGACAAAGCACTGCACGCAAAGGTGTGTCTATAAAAACACAAAAAAAAAGCCAGGTTCGACGATTCCCGTATACCACATTATCCATTATTACGGTTTTCACTCGCGATCGACTTATGGCACATACGCCGCGGCCCTTTTTAATCGGCCCGCGCTGCTAGCAGAGGGTATAAGTAAATGGCCGCGACGCACGAGTCTTCGCTCCTCTGCAGCTCGACACGGAAGAAAATCACTTACTGAATAAAAGATAGCAAAACATCGCGTGGATCGGTGCCGTGCACGTCGCGCCAGAAGAAAAGATGCTGCTGCAGGATGATTCCCTCTCGCTCCCCTAACTCCTCGTTTATTTTTCTCTACTGCACCAGCAGCAGCAGCAGCAGCGTCACGTACAGGCCATATTGACTCGCTCGACACGGCGATCCGTCCAATCCCTCGAATGGCCGTAAGGTTGAACAAAAGAAGTATAAAGAAGGCAGGCGATCGCGCGGCCACTTGCACGCACACGCGGAGAGACTTTATTTGTTTTTATCCTTTAGTCTTGACGCTTAGCGCTTTCAAAGGATTTCGCGCGAGAGAGAGAGAGAGAAGAGAGGAAAGCTTATCTGCTGGATTACGAAAAGAGTTCGCGCAGGTTAAGAATGGTACATGGGCTTCTTCTTTTTTTGTAAAGAAATGATTTTTAGGATTGTAAGTGCGATGTGAGTTATAATTGCAGCGATTGGATTGGATACCCGAGAATGAATTGTTCAATTTGTAAGATTTCACGACGTACGATGACAGTTAGTGTATTTAGAGTCGAATTGTACAAGATTAAAAGCTCAATTACATAATTGAAAATAAATCAACTATATAATTTAACGTTATAGTATAGTCTTAAGATAAGCATGAATATTTAAACGTTAACTACAATTAACAGAGTAACTGCTAAGACCTGCTAAAAAGTTAGAGTTGCACCACTTAACATTTTTTCCTCCTTACATGGAATCATGCGCATTCCCCGATATGAAAAAGTATCCAAGCGAGACAAGTCACTATCCCTTGTTGTAAACACATAGTGTTATAGTGCAAAAGCGCCAAATATATCGACACTGCTTTCATAGTAATAATATACACTATTTTTAAAAAAATAAAAGAACTCGCCAAATGTAAGTTATTTGTTAGTTTTCAGTAGGAGGCACCCTTTTTCCAATTCCGCAAGACAAAAACGGAATAAAATAAATAATCCCTATGCAGTTTTCTCTACAAAACACATGTTGTCCTATAACTGGCAAATATACAAAATAAATTTGAGGAAGCTAAGTGTCAATATATTACCAGCCGAGCGGCTTTCTCATATCCGTGTAATCATAACAACGCGCTGATGGAAAAAGTTTATACTTATGCTATAAAATTGCTGATAATTGCCATTTACTTAAGAGCACTATAAAATAAGCAGTTTTATTATTCACATTCGAACTACACTAGACTAAAAATTGTTGATCGTAATCGTTCATAATTTGTATTAGCATAACAAATAACTTATATATGTTTATGACCATCTTCGAACATGTAAGTGCATGCAGCCAGAAGCAGCGTACCCAACCTACAGTGTACTCAACTGTTTTGCAAAACTCTAATTTGTACATCCTTATATAACTTCTTTAGTATTTCTTGGAGTAAATACGCAATGTTTCGATTTTAATATATATATCAGTCGTAATAATTGTAAAACACCGAGAAAACTACTATCGGAATCGGTGCAGAGCTTCCATCGTTTGATTCACTCGTATATTTAACTGATTTTCTTTCCAGAAAACATTATTCCTACCTAGGTAATAACCATAGATCTTGAGATTTTGTTTGAATTCAATCAAAATGTACACATTGACACAATAAATTCTGTACGTTACAAACATTAATTTTATTTTTCCTTGTGAAGAATCATGTTGTGCAATAACAAAATATGATCGGAACGTCGAATTAAAAGAGTTCCTACATAAACAAAATGATAATTTTCCGAACCATCAAAGTCTTTAATTATTATTTATTATTCCTTGCCATCATGAGAGTAAAAAATTAATAAAGTAAATATTACCTATAATTCATATTTGACATAGGCATTGTCGCTTAAGACTTTACATAACCAACTTTACATTCTATTTACAATTTTCCCTGTATATAGTATACGTTTGTATAGTGTACGCTTATAGCACTAATACAAGTTTTATCTGCTCTGTTATTTTTCAACTTAATGTCTACTAAACTTGTCAAATCGTTTATCGTCTGCAACTGCAATCTTCGCTATATCTTTTAAATACAGTGGCACATTTTTTGTTTTTGTGTTCTACATTACATGTATTGTAGCTCTGTAAATTATCACACTTGAATCAACATAACCTGTTTTACTGCGCCAATACCTATTTTCCCACGATTTCTTGGAAAAATCATGAATTTCTGCTCTTTGATATGAAGGATCTACAGATGATGAAACTAAATGCACAATACGCCAGCAGTCATTTCATAAGAACTGCGCAATGAAACCGTTATGTGTCATTACATACAGGCTTAGTTATATTGAAATAACATGTAATAAATGTGGTAGAAGGATGCTTGAATTGGCTCTATCACAATCAATAATGGATATTAGCTATCAGCATGAAGTCACCCAAAATCATATTGATTTTCAAAAAACAAGTGCATGGCTCACCTGCTATTACTTCTTACAATTTTCAAGATATGATGGCTAAGCTCCTCGATGAAATAGAGCATAACTGATGAAATTGCTAATATTTCTATTAAACTGAATTCAATTAACGATGTTGTCAATGAGTGTGTTAGTGATATAGTAGATTTCAAAAAGAGAGTTTCACATATTGAAAGTATTAGCGATGACCATATTCCTGCTTCAGCTCCAGGTAATTTGATGTCCAGTGTACTCATATACAGAGAAATTTATGATTTTATTGACTACATTCAGAGCTCTAACCCTTCTGAAAAAATTGTCATTTATGGTGATACTAACGTGCCGAATGTTAAATAAATTAATGATGCCTTGGATATAGAAGTGCTAGATTATATGTCTCCAGATAAAACAGAATGTTCGTATCGTACATACTTATTTAATGGGTCGTACTCAACGCGTATGTGCACTTATCTAATGGAATTTGCGCTGCATCAGGTGTTCCACAGGGTTCACACTTGGCACCTATACTTTTTTTCGTTTTTATCAATGATATTTTTGCAAATTTAAAATCTGAATGTTTACACTATGCAGACGACCTTAAATTCTGCAGTTCACCACTATAGCTTGTCTTGAGTTTTCTGTGAATTTGCAGGATGATATTGGTACTATATATAAATGTAACATCCTACGGCTTTCATAAGATTTTCTTTTTCAATTATTTTAAATTTTTCCAAGTCTGCCACTTGAACACACATAGCCTACCAAAAATTAATCAGCGTGAGTCTCGAACCGTCGAGATACTCTCACTCCGGAAGACAAAACTACTCCGCGATAGCCGACGTTACTTCAAAATATAATACATGAACAGAGCACAGATATTATTTTCCCTTCTTCTTAATAATTGTTAAAACACTTTAATATTAAAATTGTAGTATAACACTAATTTTTGTTCAAATAAAATATGTATGCTCTGTTCAAAAATCACACCTTAAGATAAGCCCAATGCATAACTAAAACTAGTTAAAAACTAATTATACTACATTATTCTAAAATATTATAACTATTCCATTGTATCTACCGTATCATAGCTAAAATATGTCACTATTTACAAATTAAGATTCATTATAACGTGAAACAATTGTTTATACTATATTTTATAAATAACATTATATTC
>UELV01084674.1:5184-18288 GCA_900490015.1 Megastigmus stigmatizans | reverse complement strand
ATGTTTAATAAACTTATAATATACGTTTAAAATAAAATTAAATTACCTACAATTTGACATATTATTTTTTGAAATTACGTGCGTCGTTCTTTTGTTATTTCGAAAAATGTTATTTTTTCAAACTACGGTTATAACTTTAGAATTTCTTTATTATTCATTATGAAATTTTACTAAATTTTATAGATCATTGGTAGTATGAATCTGTTAAATTTTCAGGTATTAATATTTTATATTTTTTGAGAAATTAACAATATTATGAAAAAAATCGGTTTTCTATGGGATTCGATAACAGGTATAAAACTGTTCGAACCTTTTCAAAATTTTATATGTAAATAGCATTTTTCTTCCGTGAGAGCTGTATATTTTTTCTATACATTTGGTTAATAAGTTTAAAGATATTTCAATTTTTATGATTTTTAAAATATTTTGCAAATATTTATATTTTAATAATGATATTAAAATATAATTTATGGAATGATAATTTTTCAATATTTGGTAAATGAAATTTGTTTAAAAATTTTAGGTTACGTTATAATCAATGGTTCTTGAATATATAATAAATTAATATTCGTTTAACAAATTTTGGTTATTATATTATGGTCAATTACTTACTTTATTTATAAAGTATATAATAAACGTATATTGGAACAAAACATTAAGTTAAAGGAAGCTAAGTGTGGATGAATTAGCAGCGGTTTTTTCATCGTTACAAATTTAGAAATACCCATATATATTAAGATAAATGTACATAAGGCACACGATCAGGTATGCAAAGTTTGACACATAAAAAATAGTAACCTTTAAAAGATGCATGAAAAATGGTTCATCTATAAATGAATATTTCCACTCATAACCAACTTCTAAAAATCACGATTTTTAAAATTACTCAAAAAATTTCTAAAAGTGTGAGTACTACAAAAATTAAAACCGGTGATTGACAAATAAATTTTTTTAAAATCACATTAAAGATTAGGTTATTATGGTCTGATTTATTTATGAATTAAATATTACTTGTGCATTAAACAAATCATTTAAATTTGAGGTATAGCTAAATGCCAATCAATAGTGGCTTTCAAAAATGTCCTCAATAATTTGTGTTGTTCATAGATTCTTCTTATACAATACTTCTTATACACTAAGTTGTGAGTGTTTATAGACAGAAATAATCAGTAGAAACATGTAAAATAAATCATGACTCGTTTTATAGAATCCAATCGTTTATTCATCGAAAACCTCCGGCTGGTTCTAAAATTATTTCACTTCATATGTATGCCTTGTATTTTTATTATTTAAATGTACGTCTGATACCTAAAATTATCCTGAGCTATTCTTTTATAGATTTATAGTGCATTTTATAGTTTTGAAATCGATTTTCTTTGCAACAAGTCAATCATAGATATTTCATCAGCCGGTAGTCACTCCACAAACCGTACAGATAATCTCCTTTGCATTAACCCTGAACAGACAAAGATAGACCGGCAAAGAATTACGATGGCAAAAATTTATTTTTTCCTCTGCTGAATAAGTCCTCATACACACGCATTTGAAAGCTGATGTAACCTCATATATAAAAATCGGGCCGCGGGTCTCTCTACTATCACTACTCTCCTACGCGTGCTATAGCAGCAGCAGCGGCGGCGGTAGCCTCATATAACAAAAACGCAAAACGCGCCCATAAAGTTCCATCCTATATACGCGCGTGTCCATATATCGGTTTCGCGGTATCGCATATACATACACATACTCTCTCTCTCCCTCCTCGGCTTTTCCCGCGAGTTTGTCGGCTCTGGGCTTTACGAGCCTACTTCCACCCTTCCCCCCCCCTCTCTCTCTGTGTCTCTCTCTATGCGCTTTTCCATTTTCGCTAAAATGCATGCGCGCATACATACATACGGAATGCCCGTACATGCGAGCTGCCAGTATTATATACATAAAACCCGGAGAGGAGAGAGAGGGTGAGAGAGTGAGAGAGAGAGAGAGAGGAAATTCGAATTCGTCGTCGTCGTGTCGTGGTTTGTATGTGTGTGTGTGTGTGTATATATATATATATATATATATATGGTGCGCGAGGCGCGAGTCGTCTGATGTACGATTTGCACGCGCGATAAATCGACCTGTGCACGAGGCCGATGGAGATTGATGCAGTTTATACTGGGTTGGCGAGCGCGTGCGCGGCCATTAATTTATGATCGACGCAGGGGCCCGACGGGCGGCCTGTGAGAGCGCGTGACCCGCCGAATCTTGCAGTCGGACTGTGTGGATTTGCACCTCTCCCTCGGATGGCTACTGCCTGTTACTGCTACTGCACTGCACGCGAGTTGCGAGTGAATTAAAGGGTTACGCCTGTGGATTCGGACGGGAATCTATTGTTATACTGACAGACTGATGCTGCGTTTCTGCGGGCTCGGCTATTTTTCCTACGCCTTTTTTTTGGCGGGAAGGGGATGAGTTTGAGGTGATCGAGAGAGCGAGGGGATTTTATGATTTTTAGCTAATGAGTGGTGAATAGTCTTATTTGATAATTGTATGTTTTTCGTACACATTTATTTTTCGGATGTAGAATGTACTAAAAATTTAGTTTTAATTTCAATATAAGACAGATTTTTTAAAAATAATATTCAATTTATACTCTATGAATCATCGATATTGTACATTTTTTAGAAAGATATAATGTAAATGCAATTTTATGCCGAAAGAAATTATTGTTAGGAGGTCATCCTTTAATTAATAATATTTTTATATGAAATATGCCAATGTAAAACTTTTTACCGCGATATTCGCATAAAGCAAATAAATTAAAAATTCATTTTTTATATTCTGCAGTGAAAGAGCAGTGCTAAAAATATTACAATTTTTATTGGATTAAAAATTATTAATTTATTTCATTTCATATCCCTCATACGAACGCATATACGAATGTTACATTAACTACACCAATAACAGTACGGATAACAACGCATTTTATTTACGAAAAAGAGGCTCATGCCGCACAAAAAAAGCACCATCTTTACAAAAAATAAACCCTCTTTTTATATTTGTTTTCAAATTTATACAGCCTGACGACACCAATAACTCAAAAGTCGGGCTTTTAATTTTGCTCGCGCTTTTTTATTTTAGCTCTTTTGTGTGTGTGAAAAATGCGCGCTCGTCACATTCGTTATTAACCAAATTTTTAAAGCCATGGACATAAAGAATTGGCGACTAAAAAAAACAACATCCACACAATAAAAGTTCCAAGAATCTTGCTGGCAACAGCTGTATACGAGTGGATATGAAACGGTAATTACACATGCGGGAGAGAGCGAATAATGAAGAGCCAGAGAGAGAGAGAGAGAGAGAGAGAGAGAGAGAGAGAGAAAAGCGCAAGCCCGGGCTTATAAAACGAGTGTAAAAGCAAATTAATATCACCGTCAAAACAAAAACCCGCCGAAAAATGTTGCTTCTCTTGCGCGCCAAGGGCATTAACAGGTGTACACACCGCCCACGTCGATGTATAGTATATACACACACACTTTCAATATCATGACTTGCATAAGCATTAAGCTGGTAGAAGAGATGACTTTATCGGGACGTATTTTGTAATTAATTTCGAATTTTACACAGATTTCGGGGCACACGAGCATTCGCCGGGGGTGGGTGACCGCGGATTATTACCGGCTGCGCAATACTGATTTAATCCGAATCCGCTCTCTCTCTCTCTCTCTCTCTCTCTCTCTCTCTCTCTCTCTCTCTCACACTCTGACAGTTTCAATTTCATTCTTTTCAAGGGAACAGGGGGAGCCTTTATTCGCGAATGAATTTTATATTTGTACAAGTATAAAGCATTATTGATTTTTAGAGTCAATCGTAATAACTCGCCCCGCTTATGGGCTTGAAATTTTATGCTTTGTGCACGACATATATAATATCACTTTTATCCACATACACGCGCTTGAGTGTGCGATTTTGTCATAAAAATGTTGATTTATACGAAAATTAACAATTCGCCGTTAAACAGGTTTGACGTTTAGTAGTGAATTCGTAACCGATTCTTTGTAAAATAAAAATCATATTAGTTAATAACGGCAAAATATATTTGAAATACAATTGTTTAGAACAATTAAGTATTTTCAATTGATAAATCATTAATTCACGAAACTGATTTGAGTTTTCTGATATTAATAAATATAGATGCAGGTCTAGAAAGTTACTATAGTTACATAAGGTATAGCATGGAAAAAGCTCCTTTTACAGCAATTATTTTTCGCATATCAGCTTCAACGATGGTATCAAATCGTCAAATTAATTCAGCATTCCAGCCTTTGTCGCGAATTTTCTATGCAGCAGCGCTGCTCGCGCCCGCCGCGTCAATCAGCTATATTATAAATCAGTCTAAATTCGAATCGCTCTATAGGCGCGTTAATACCGGTCGTTCGTCGCTTTTGTACTTCATGCCAGACGCAGCCTCGATGTATATTTGTATCAAACAATACATGCATCGTTAGATTAAAAAAATCATAATACATGCGCTTTGCAATTATGTACTGCCTCGTTCATCCCTTTTGGTCAGCTTCAAGGCTAACCGAAGCATAATCATAAGCATAATCAGAGAACTGAGTATCTACATATATAGGGGGCGGCCAATCGGAATGGCTTTTTCGCTCGATGTGCACGAGTACAAAGCGATTCGCACTGGGCTCGTTTTTTGCGATTTGCGTGTATGGCGTACAGCAGCGCTCGGCGGAATTATGTAAATATACAAGTGCGTGGGGGCTGTTCGAGCGAGAGTTGCGAAAAATTCCGGGGCGGGCGCGAGAATATTTTGATTCTATGGCATTGTAGAGAGCTGTTCGATGCTGAACTGTCGGATCTAAATTGGTTAGTGTCATGGATGAATTCCGAAAATTTTGGGTAAATTTGATGTCCGGGTTTCGAGAGCGGTACCGCGCTGTAAAGTTAGTTCGCGAGTGAGGATGAATCGAGAGCTTTTTGAGCTTTATAGCACCTATTAAAATTTTCAACTTACTTTAACAACTAACTTTGATTCACTTAAAGGGCCATTGTACTTAATTGCGCAAAAAGTGTACCGTTTGCTTTTAATGGCTTGTATATTTTATAATAGACTTTCATAATTAATAATTATATTTTTTCAACTATCTCAGTTTTATAAATTGTAGTATCGGTAAATAAGATAAATTATTATAAACAGAGATAAGTTAAGATAATCTTAATATAAAGGAAATTTTTACATTACATAGTTGAAAATAGCATTCCAAAAATT
This sequence comes from Megastigmus stigmatizans, assembly GCA_900490015.1. Lineage (NCBI taxonomy): Eukaryota > Metazoa > Arthropoda > Insecta > Hymenoptera > Megastigmidae > Megastigmus > Megastigmus stigmatizans. The sequence goes on along the minus strand of UELV01084674.1, from coordinate 13,028 downwards.
TACTTTAAAAAAATAATAGTATTATAATTTTTACAATGCACTTTTACAGCTCGGAAAACCGTGCTCACCTTATTTTTCAAAACCGATTCCTGTACACTCAGCGCCTTATCAGAAAATAAAGCACCGCGAAAGAAAAGCCGGCAAAGAGAGAGAGAGAGAAAGAGAGAGAGAGAGAGAGAGAGAGAGAGAGAGAGAGAGCGAAAAAATCGTCAAAAAAGAAGCGTGTAGGAAAAAACATCAATACTTAGGTGGGAGGAAAAAAACTATTCGAAGAACAGTGGGAGAGAGATCAGGGAGTTAGTGAGCGAGAGAACCACTGGCATACATCTGCACGATTGGAGCGCAATGGATTCGTAAAATCGAAGTCAATCGTGCTTAAAATTGAGCGCCGCAAAAAAAAGCGACCGACAGGGCGGAGCTCGAACCCCATTGTGCAGCAGCCAGGCTTGCACACCCTAACCACCCACCCAGCCTGCACACACACACACACACACACACACATGTACACGGATATACTCCGTCTACACGCCTATATAGCACCTCGGTCCCGATGCTAAATAAAGGGGATCTCGGCGTGGAATAGAGAGGTTTTTGAGAGAGTCCGCGCGTCGCCGTGAAAAGAAGCCAAAGGCTGCTGCTGCTGCTGCGTTACTGCTACTGCTACTGCAGCTCAGACGGGGAATTTCACGTAGATTCAGGATGTGACGGCGCCGGTGGGCAATCTCAGGAGAGTGTATATAGCCAAGCGCAAGCCGAACGGATCCGTCGGAAAAATTGGACGCGGTTTGTATATATACCTATACAACACCACACATACGGGTCGTGTGCAGTTCCAGCGCGCGACTTTCCAGGGATTTCTTATTTGTCAGATGAAATCGTCTGGCGGAACGGAGCCGGCGATAAGAGAAAATATATATATATACATGTGTGTGTGTGTGTGTGTGTGTGTGTGTGTGTGTGTGTGTGTACATATAAGCGATGGTGCGGTGGGAAGAATGGGATGGAAAGGTGAGAGAAAGATTAGGAAGCTTGGTGGCTCACCACATCCATGCTCTGGATGTTTATTTAATATGGTAATTGCAAAACATCCAGCCAGTTTTTACCTTGATCAAATTATGCATGGAGCGATTAAGACCATTATTTCTGACTTGGGTAAAACTGACGTTGTAAAACTGATTCTTTATGATTTTGAGAAATATTTGAAAAGTGAGCTCCATTCGAGTTTGTTGTCCTTGAAGCCGAGGATAAAAACTGTCTTACTAAGTTCAGTTACTTAAGTTGGCTTCATTATGTTCATCTTTGGTCTTGATCATCTGAACATACATGATTTAATCAACTTAATGATAAATATTGAAAAGTATTCATCATTCCTCATTTGTTAAAGCTTCTGGAATTGTACATTGCAGTATGAACTTATAGAAGTTTAAACTCACCGACGATGCAAACCAGAAGACATCTCAATATTAACTCATGGTCTAATCATACAATCTTCCTCAGCAAACTTACACCGATCGACCTAATTCCACCACGCATTCCATCCCCTACGTCAACCAGAAAGGTTCCCATCAGATTTAGTCATCTCTCGTCGAGTATCATCAGCAATTAATGCTCATCAAATCTTCGAATCCACTCATCCGTTGTTCTCCATCTCCCAGAGTACCGAATCCCACATTACACATATCCAGAAGCTTCTTCAATTATTAGCCACGAGCCATAATTCGAAATAGTCCAGCCTGTGTTCTATATTATATAAAGGAAATCGTTTGGTTAAGGAGGCCTCGAAATAACGAGAGAGAGAGAGAGAGAGAGAGAGGAAGAGCCGATTGCAGCCGCTCGCGGCACGCGAGAATTTACTGTGCTGCGCTGCACCGGGCCTCTATTGTATGCGAGAGCTGGTGGCTGCTGCTGCTGCTGGCCGATGACGACAATGACGACGCCGCGCCGGGAGTTCGCGTAACTGTTTAATGCCCCAAGTGCAGAGCAATTCACCGAGCACACCCTCACACCGCGTTTAACAACGTTTCTATGGAATAAGAGAGGCCTGTGAGGGAGTTTATCCTCCGACTGTTTCGGCGTGGAACAATGGATGAGGGAGAAACGAGGTGGAGGGATCTTGATTAGTTTATAAGCGTTTAAGATTTTGCTTTATGTCCCTCTATGCTGACACTAATTTAGCTGATCAGATCATACAATTGAAGAGCAATAAAATAAATCCTTTTTGCAATCTAGCATTTATATAGTAACTTCCTTCAGCTGATCCTTCCACTCCTTTGCATACAAGTCTTAAAGCAACGACGAAATTTCGATCAAACTCTCAGGGAAATCACTAAATTGCATCAAGTTCACGAGCAGCAGCTCTCCTTTAATTACATTGTCACATCGAACTAAAGATGCTACACCGTTAACGTCTTCGAAACTTCTCCAGGATCTACCCACATTCAAGGACAGCATTACGTATTATCCGGCGGCAACAAAAAACTGTCGCATTTGCGTAGCACTTCGATTACCGACGGCGACGCTCTCGTCACTTTATTCAGCCATTAGTCACGCCTATTCTTCTCTCCTTCTCTCCCCCGCGCTATACTCCCTTCTTCATTTCGCTTCCTCGTCCTCTCTTCACCATTTTTACATATTCCATTTTCTCTCCTTCCCCGGGTATATATAGTGGCCCCTTGCCAAACCTCTTCCGTCTCTCTCGCTCTCTCTCTCTCTCCTCCCTCCCTCCCTCTCTCTCTCTCTCTCTCTTTCTCTCTCAGACGAGCGGGGGCGTCTTAGGAAAACCGAAGAAGCCATGCCGGGACTCTCTCGCCCCAAGATGCCATCCCTTCTCGAGATCAATATGCAGATTACCTCCTCGTCTCGCACTATTCGCGCCAATATGACGGAATTGAGAGGAAAGGCCGAGCCGCGTGCTCGCCTGCCAAAACCAACTCCCACGGTAAAGGAGAGAGAGCGAGAACGAGAGAGAGAGAAAGAGAGAGAGAGAGAATAAGTATGGGGAAGGATGAGGATCCTCGAAGAGCTTATCGGCCTGCGGTCGCCTCGCGACTACTTTGGTAATTCGCTCCTCTCATATCTATACTTTCTTTTCGTTCATGCTTTCCATTTTAATGCTCCGTGTCCTCCTTTTCTCCTGCTTTTTACCTTCTTTTCTTGCGTATTACAAAGAAAATAGCGTGGAACGCTGTATAAGCTTTGAATGAATAGTTTATGCTGTACTGTATACTTCGTGATAAAGTTTACAGACGGTATTGAAAAAAAAAAAAGATTGTTTTGTGAACATGGAAAAAATACGTAAAAGTATGCTGGTCAATAAATTTTAAAATGAAAAATGTATTTAAAAGTTTTCAAAAAATAAAAAAAAAATAAAAAAAATGCACAAATTATACTTACTTTAAATATTTTAAAAACTAAACAACGTGATGTTGTATTATTTTCTGTTAAAATTATAAGTAATTTTCGTAAATTCTGTATATAGTTATTTTGGAAAAGATTATAATAAATGAATATCTGTAGCATAGCAATATTAGGCTTTTGTGCTCACGTTACTCGGACAATGAAGCAAGTTATGATAATAAGCACAAAGAATTTCCGATATCGAATAAATTTTGAATTAAATGAAAATGTGAATTTAGTAAAGCTTAATTAATTAATGATATACGTCTTTGTATATATGCATGTGATTCATTCCCGTGGGAGCATATAAAAATTGGAATTGCACATATATATTAAATAATGACGGTTCATAAAGAAATTTAATTTGACGTACATTTTCTAAATTTGAAATGTTAATAGGTAGTATATTTTAACAATCGATTTTCTCAATTTCTTCATGCCTCGCCCAATATTATAGTTTAAGGGGATGTGCGACCCTTGGAAAGATTCCTACCTTACCGGTAGTGTCCGTAATTTCGTATTGAACAAAATATATAAAGATAGCTATTAATTTTCGGAAAAAAAGCTATGTTACGACCTCAGAAATGATGTAAACATTATGTCATTGCAGTTTCATAAAATTCCATGCAGGATTCCCGGAGATTTTCTTCCTCGAAATTTTCGAGGAAGAAAATTGATGTAAAATTAATAGCTATCTTTATATATTTTGTTCAATACGTAATGACGGACACTACCGGTAAGGTAGGAATCTTTCCGAGGGTCGCACATTCCCTTAAGCTAAAAAAGATGCATCATCGGGACAACCAGTCGTCTAGTCTTCTAACTCCAGCCACGAAACAATCGTGCCAAATTCTAGCAGCACCCATGGCACCGCGAAAGAAAAGTTACACCGAACTAGAACACAGAGAATACGTTTGGCCCGCATGGCGGTTTATACCCTGGCGCACAACACACGCGACATTTGTCCCCGGCTCCTCGCGCTTCCGGTCTCCCGCCGATTTAGCCAAGTGTACTCGGGCGCGTCTACCAGATCTATACACACATATATATATTACCACCGCTGCTGGATTTCGATTCAGCGCTGGTATATATAACGGGCGTAGAGGCAGGATGCATTGGACGGGTATAGGGAGAGAAGCTGCGGCGGTTTACGCTCAGCGCTCGCGAGGCTCGGCGAGCCGCGAGCTCGCGTCCCTAGAATTCCGATACTGCAGCAGCCGAATTCGCCCAGGTGCCGAGAGCCCGAAGACACCGCGCGGAACGCCGAATCGCCGGGAGCCACGGCGCGGCAACCGGAGCCACTGCAGACCCGCACCGCCCTATGTGTGTGTACGTGTGTGTGTGTGTGCGTCTGGGTGTGGAGCGGGTTTGGGTGTAGGGCGCAGGAATATTCGGTCTTGGCGTTGGAAGGGCGCAGTGGAGAAAAAGATGTAGGGCTATGCGTGTAATGGCGATTGACAGAAGTGGGATGCGCATTCGTCGTTTTGGTGGTGGGGTTATTACGGTGAGCTTGAGGCATTGCGGCACTGGGCTGTTCGGCTTTAAAAAAATCTTTAAAGTTCCAAATTAACTGGTTTAGACAGTCTGTTTCTTTTTTTCTCCATCAATCATTGTATACCTGGTGCGTTGCCGATCGAATCTTGAGTACATTAACTTACAGTATAAGGTTTTTATTATTCTTAGAATCAAATATGCATTAACGTTTCAGAAGGGAAATTCTACTCGAATATTTTAGTATCAATGACACTTGTTTCAGAATAGCCAACGAGTGATCTCACAAGCTCAAAGAAATAACATTTTTACTCAACAGAATAGTATTCTAATGAGAAATTTTACTACCACAAGTTCACTAAACGCTTACCGTGTAAGTATAGATTCTTACAAGGCATCTAACGTCCCGAAACAAACAAGAACTGCAATTGCGCGATTCTGTCCTTCGCCAAACTAAAACAAGACAAGAGGTTATAGGCCTATAACCGAGGACATCCAAGTCTTAGATACTATTAGGAGCAATAACTCTATTACCAACATCACGCACAGACTTTCAAGATAGCAGCATACCGAGCAGCATACCCATTTGTTTTTCCCTCATAATTACTTTCATCTAAAAACATATTTTTATTCGTTCGACGATTCCACGTATCAAAATTTTTCATCGATCAATGATGATAAAGAACTGCTGATTGTGATTTCCTTAGTAGGTCTTGGGATTAAAATAAAAGGTAGTAGTTATAAAGGTATCAACGTGTTGAACCTACCATTTGCTTGCATGATAAAGACGTAAAGCAAGATTAGGCGTCAACGTAAAATTCCGGCGTTACAGAGGCGATAAAGCCTCTTTTTATCGTTTCGTCCTCGAGTCTATCTACGCATATCCCTTAGCGTGATCCCCGCACCGAAGCAGAAGCATCTCTTATAAACCAGCCTCGACGACGGCAGGCAGGCATCGCAGCAGTCGTATCCAGCCAAGGCACCACGGCCGACGAATCGTGTCATTAATCGTGGCCCAGTCTCACCCTCGCTGCTCGGAACAATAGCCGAAGCGAGCGCGCGCGCGCGCTTGGCAATTATTGCGGGATTTCCGAGCGGACGTGTCCCTCGCGCGATTGACGTCAACATTTGCTTTTTGCCGATCGATCCGACGACGACGAAGACGATGGGCGATGCCAGGGACGCGAAATTGGGTCTTTAGGAGATTGCGAGAGACCTTTCGCTCGACAATGCTCGGCTATACTGGGTTCTCTCACTTTTTTTTTCTTTTTTCTTCTTTTTTTCGTTTTTTGGATGGCGTTATTGGCGATCTTGGGGATTTGAAAGGTATCTTTATTGTTGCGAGGGCTGTTTAATACAAGTTGGAAGTTCATAGTATGATAGAAATTACTGTAGATGTATTATATCTATATTTGAGTTTATTGATGATCTTTCGAGACAGTTTGATTATTTGTTAAGCTGACGGTGTCGTACTGTCGCACTCTCGTACCTTTGTATTGAAGATCAGAAATTGCTACCGCATTTACTCATCCTGATTGAGCAGAAGAGGCAATAAATAACTTAACATTTAATTTGTGTACGAAACTCTTAAAATTGTCTTAATGTAAGCCGAAATTGTAAGCTTAGCAGGAATAATGCATGAAATCTCCAAGTACTCTGAAAAATTTGGTTAAGTTTAAGAAGACTTATGTACTTTATGTTGATCCCTCATCGAGTTTCACTTGAAGCCAGTCTATATAGTTATACTCTACTTACACTTTTCTAATCGTCACTGTAATATTCAAAATTATTATATTTTCCAAGCTCATTTTTAAATTAAAATATAAATGTACAGTTTATTTTATTCATTGAACTTCAAGATTTATTTTACTTTCTTTACAAAAACGTTTCTTCTTTTTCTGTTGCAAATTAGTACTATCTACTAAATTTTTAGCAAAACTAATTTAATCTCATATTGGTTTTAATGATTGAAAATCTTGAATCTCTTCTTACATATTTAAACTAATGAAATAATGATATTAGTACTTTAAAATCATCAATATTTACATAATTCATTAAAATGATGTTTATAAAATCTCGGAAGCTGATAAAATCATTCGTGTCAACATAAAGCTATTTTAAATCCTTGTAATTGAAATGGTTATTTGCCGAACAACGAGCGGCTCCCTCTATATATATAAATATATATATTTTTAGACTAATTTAAATTATTCTAAAAATATTTTTAAAGGGTTAACAATTAAATATGTATACAGATATTTTTTATACGTATTTTTTGTTACAAACCATAACACGTCACAATAAAATATGTATTATTTCTTTTTACATATAAACAAGGCGCAACTAATGGCAAGTCATTATAATTAAAATATGCAGTTTTTTAAATATTTTTGTTAATATTATACCCATGCCAATGTTCATCGTATGTAAGTTCTTCATACAATTTGGTATGCAAAAAAATGTCGTCTTCGATTTCGTGGAATTCCTAGGTACTGATCAAACCCTTGAGTAAAATGATGATCAGTAGCGTACATATGTGCGCCAATCATCGTGGTCGTTACATGCTCTTGCGCGCGCGCGCGTCCACACACACACACACACACACACATATATGCACTATTCATCTGGAGGAAGTTCGACAAATGACATTCGCTTGACTTAATCGTCATTTGGATACAAGCTGCGAGAGCAGTTGCTGTTACTATTACATGCAGCCTCGATAATATCCATCCAGGGCCTCCGTTCTCTTCATAACACGTGTTCTACACGGGATCCTACCTTTGGATCTCGATGACGTATTAGCCCTCTTTCACTCATCGCTCCATTGAATCAAAACGCCCGTACGTGTACATATATATATATATATATATATATATGCACATAACTCGTGTGCTCTCACGTATAATTCCGCGCAACACATGCCACACGCTGAGGGCGATGAGGGAGGGGGGGGAGAC
>UELV01084673.1:14581-36175 GCA_900490015.1 Megastigmus stigmatizans | reverse complement strand
GTTTTGAAGGAAAAATAGTTTGTGCACGATTTCTGGAGGTTTTAGACCTCTAGCTCAACGGATTCCCTGTGAAAATTTTGTATTTTCAAAAAAAAAAACTGAAAAATTTCACGTTTTTTTCCCTAAAATTTCAAAAATGAGGGTCAAAAAAGCTTTTTTTCGGAATTTTTACGTCGGATTCTGAAAGTTCATTAAAAAGTCTATCAGAATGCATGATCATTTCTAACCGATTTGATTCTTCTATACAGTGTTGAAAGTGGGCATGAGCAAACGTGCACATTTGACGTTAATGGGTTAAGAGTGAACAAATAAGCACATCTGCAGCTTTTACTGTTTTTGGAGAAAAATAAATAAAAACTTGATTTATAAACTATTTCTTTTTTTTTTTTGCAAAAAGCTATTTCAATATTCCTTCTAGACCGTAATGTGATTTCTTTGTGAAGTTTTTAGAACTTTTTAAAACTTCAGAAAAATAATTTCAACATTCTGGTGTCATTTTGCTGAATAGTGAGCGGCATCCTTTCAAGTTTTAATGGTACGGCATCATTCAAACGACTTGTGGTTTCTTCAATTTTTTTTTAAATTTAATTTTTTTGAAAAATATTAATAGAATGCATAGGATTACATTGTTTAAGCCAACTACAGAATTATGACAAACAATAAATTCAATATTATTTTCTATTGAAGTGCAGACAGCTATCATAATACGGTAAAATTAGTAGTCCCGCATTCGTGTCTATTTAGTGTTTCTTATCGGTTTCTTAGCGTCAACAAGTTTAGTATTCGGTCACTTCTTTCATTCTAAACTGCGAACAATTTAAAAAAAAATTTTTTTTGAATAACTAATTGGGAGTGTTGAGATATACAACGAGACATATAACCGACTATGATTACGAAATATATATAATCGATTTACGAGATATAGAATAGCGATACTTTTGATAAAATTATTATTTAAATTTTTTTACTTAAATGCTGTTTGCACATCAATGCACGTAAGTGATTTTTGACCAAGATTTATTAGCATTCCTTGTCAAACTCATTTCAAATTTTCACATTCAATATATTTCGTTAGTTTAAAAAGCCATGAAGTTGTAGTTGAGAATATTTTTTAAACTCAAATAAAAGGTTTATAGAACTACCTTGAAATGATCCTTTCAGTAACGAGTACATTATAATCATTTTATTCATTTTGATGTTAATATGCCTTGTAATTTCCATGCAAGCTACGTTTCGAGATATAACAGCTAGTGAAACAAACATGTTTCTTTAATAAAGTGTTCCACCCGTGCTTTCGTCGTGGAATACAAGATCGAGATCTTGTCAGATCTTTTGCATAAAAAATCTGTTAATCTCCAAGCGTCAAGCTTTCAAACTCTGCTAAATTATTATCGCACGGTAACGTAACCGTTTGGCGCTCGACGTTCCTAAAACGAACTGCCTCCCAAGAGTGGTGACTCCATTCATCGCCGCTTTTCACACTTAAAATTGACCATTTTCAGAAAAAAACAGTAGCGAGCAAATGAATTCATTTCACTCGAAAAAAACAGAAAAGAAGAGTAAGGTAAGAGGACGTCTTTCGAAGCTCCGGTCGCGGCGCGCGCAAAAACAAATTTCCGATTGACATTCAGCAGCGAACGCGGCGGCGCAGTCTCAGCGATGTAGAACGCGCTTGTCAAATGATTCGGTGCTGCGGGGCGAGTGAACGGAGGCCGCGCGCATAGACAACTAGACGGTATACCACCGCATAATATGCAGTTTCCTATCCCCCCTTTTCCCCCCTCTGTCTCTTTTATATTCCGTTTTTTGCGCTGCGGATGTATAAATAATGCGTATCGCAGCCGTTCACTCGCCATTCTCTTTAACGGTTCAGTTTCTTTTAACGATTTTATCATTTATTACGCTATAAGGCAATGGCTATAAGTTATACATTTGCTGGAGGAAAAAAGAAACGAACGAGTGATCTCGTAATTAAAAGTGATTGAATTGGCAATATTGGTGAAATGTTTGACGTATTTATAGTGTCTTCCGATTATTACACTTAAGTACGTGGATTCTGCTATATCATTTACAGATTTATAGTGTTTTTACCCGAGGTTTGATATTGCGTATAATATACATTTTTTAAAAATTCTTCTTATTTTTTCTACTCTATAGATAGAAAAATGCTTAAAGAGGCGATTACGCTTTTGGTGATATTTTTTGTTGAAGATGACTGAAACCTGCGAACGTGACGAAATTGATAAAAAAACCGAAACCACAGTTATGAGCGGGTGGCAACTATAATAGTAAGCCGCAATATAATAGTCTCGCGATTCTGACGGTGCTGCAATCTCTTTGACAAAAATAATTGGAAACGCCCAAAAACCTTTTTTTTTTGCTATAGAGGGTAACGGTATACCTACTGGTTACACGCCGATAAATATACAACGGATCGTATTTTTCTTACGAACCCGAAATTACCTGCGTTATACTGTTAAAATTGCGAACGCGCCCGTACCGGCTGCAATCTCTCACTCAAAATATAAGCAGATAATATGCGAGCCGATGGATATAATTTCGCTAAAGGGAAAATTTTCTCCAAGACTCAGAGCCGCATTGCAATATATATAATAATACGAATAAGAGTCAAAGGGAAAAAACTGAAGTTGTCAGCTGTTGGCGCAGAATTTTCTCGAGCGTCTGTTATACCTGTATAGATATAATAATAACATGCGAGATGTCGCAATCGGCCGTTTCACCGAGATCGAAAGTGCGCAGATGCGACTGCGAGCAACCGAACTCGAGCAGCAAGTCCATACTCGGCTTCGCGAGATTTCAACAGCTTCGGTATAACCCCGCCAAAATGATATCGGACGCCGCTGTCGAGGCTCATTTAATTCGAAGCACGAGTGGATCCGCGCGCTTCAATCGCGCCCACGTATACAGAATTCGTGATGATGCCGCGCGACGACGATATTCCGCTGCTGCTGCGAGCTGCTTTCGATGGATTTTGCCGCGGCGAACTGTTTTTTCCGTAGAGTTTTTCTGTGCGGCTGGTGCTGCTGCTGCTGCTGCTGCTGCTTGTGCAACGACCTATGGTGGTTTTGAGGACTCGTCAAGATTTTTGTTGCAGACGTTTGTATCCTTATATATATCTGATTTATGGCAATTGAGTGAAAATGAAAATATGGAGCTGCCTAGATTACACGTTGCTGCTTGTTCTCTAGAATTAATGACAATTTCAGGTTATCGACAGGACGCAAAGCGGTGCTATATTTGGCACTACTTATTATCTTATATTATTATGACTGCGAATAAGTGAAAACTTACTAATTGTTTTGCCAGGCAGTTTTCACTGCCTCCACAGGTATTTACTAAAGTGATGCTAATTTTGAAATTTTCATTTAGTACATCTTTCAAAAGGAAGCAGTTGAGTAAAATATTTTGATAAATTCAATTAGAATCTTGCAATAACATTCGAGGCAAAAAATAAAGTACCTATTCTGAAATTATTGAAAATCGTACCGATAATAATCAATTCAATTATATTATACATTTGAACGAAAAGTAAATATTGATTCATTTAATAGAATGTTGTGCATTTTAACAAAACTTAAAACCATAATTCACACGTATTAATGTACATCGTTGAGCATTTTCATGCACTCAAGTTTAAAATATCGAGTACATGCAAATTTGTAGTTTATAGGTATTATATGCATCTGTTTATAAGCTATAACTTTTTGTTTCATATTCGATAACATGTAATGAGAGAAAATTATCTAATCCTCGGGTAATTTCGTTTATCAAACAGCTCGATTTATTATTCTGACCATTAAATATCGATAAAAAATGCATTTGCTAGACAATTTAATAAATTTCCCAATATTCTTGCACGCAGCATATAAGCAGAATATTACATAAACAAAAGGGGGCGGTTTCCTGCAATAAAAATTTTAAGACGTATCAAGAGAGCAATATTGAATAATGCCATTTTTAGAAATGCTCGCTTTTCTTAGCGATATGCCGAACCGGAAAAATTACAGATATCCATTTAAGCTTTATATATAGGCTGCAGCTAGAGCAATTATTCCAGCGCCTCGACGCCGCGCATAAACGCAGTAGGATACGGCGATTTATCAAAGGTATAAAAAGAAAAATGATCGACAGTGCAAACATTAATCCGAGGCAGCTGCAGCACATAATAGTCAAAGTTCGCGAGTGCGATATTCAATTGAATTTCCGGCATCCTCGAGCGAATTTCTCCCTTTTCACTTTGGCGAGGAAAAACTAGCTTGAAAAATTGCTCCCCCACAGACACACGCACGCAGACACACACAGAAGACTGCAACTCTCCAATCATCAAGTCTGACTCGCTAATTTCGCGCTGCCGCCGCTGTTGCACGTGAACCTCCCGCGGGTACCTCGAACCTCAAAAGTGCAGCCGGTATATACCTAATACTGCAGCGCCAGCCGCACACGCGACTAACTCGCGTCGACGAAATCACTCTTCCGTATGTGTGCGAGCAATGCATATTAGGTATATATATATATCCCATGGAATAGCGTACAATCCCTCGGAAAGTCGGCGCATCGTTAAAAAACAATTCTAAAACACGTCGCGCGCGCAGCTTCCGTTTCCGCGACAATAAAATATAAGTGAAAACTCGCGAGCCGCGCGCGATCCGGACCGATGTACACATATATACATATATATACACACGTATTCCCTATAACGCTATTAGCCGCGTGTTTTGTAGGTATGTGTGCGGCGCGCTTATTAAGGTATAGAGGCGCACGCATATATGTGGTGCACTCGAGAGGCGCGTATATACATTGTCACTTTCGCTCCTCGTCATCGCCGGGAGACTTTCGAGGAGTGCGAAAGTTCATCCGGTGGGATTTTCGCTTCCAAGCTTGTGTACGTGGTAGCGCAATTATGCCGGTCTCTCTCTCTCTCTCTCTCTCTCTCTCTGTGTGCGTGTATGTGTGCGGGGCAGCGCGAAAATCGGAGAAAGTGCTTATACATGCAGGGGCCTACTCGGCGCATTTCTTTCTTTCTCTTTGTTGTTGTCGTTTGCTTTTTGAGAGGCTGAGCCTGCGGAGAAAGGGGGAGAAAAAATACGAGCCGATCCGCGAGGACTTTTGTTGGGTAGCTCTTCGTGGCCTTCTCAAGGTTGGACACGCGAACCGAGGACCCGGAGATGTTCGGATCTTGCGTATAGAGAACTTTCTTTACCGCGAAACGAGATCCTTGAGTGGGGACGTGTGGCTAACGCTTGCGGATCTCTTTTTTATTCGAAAGTCGCCTTTGCTGCTTTTTGCGGTTGAAGTCTTTGGAGGTATCGAGAGGGTCGATCGAATTGCGACGGACGTTCGAACAATAAACAATCAATTTTTAAGAAAATCATATATTACATTTATTGAAATTTTTCCGTTTTTTATTTCTTTGCCGATCGATTAATTTTTTCGAAACGATCAAATCTACCTTCTAGCATTGAAACTAATTTTGAATGCAGAAGAGAAACGTTTTGATGTCGTATGGTGTAAATTTCAAAACTATTGATTCTGTGAAGCTTTAACGTTGCATTAAATCATCAGCTGATATTTTCACTTTCTTTTATTAAGCAGAATAACATTTATAATTTGATTTATTTATTTTCAAAGCCATTAGGAGACACTTTCTCCATTTCCTGTTAAAAAAAGAATCTTATTTCTCAGTAACTGTAAAGCTATTCCATTTAAAACAATTTTAATGTAACAGCCGGCGTTTTAACGCGAGTTGTGCAACCAATTCACACTTGAGAAAGTGATTCGTCTACTAACGGCGACGAAAGTGATATCGATCGGAAAATTCCTTTCCGTTTTAATCCTATCGAAAAGAGTTCAATATAAATACGACGTTTAAAAATATTTATGTTTAATTACTATATAGAAATAAAAGTGTTTTCCTGCAAATATTTTTATCAATGAGGATAATTATTTTGATTACTTAATGCAGAATATGCAATTTTTAAAATTGGTACATTTCGAGCCGAAAATGTTAGATAAAAGTAAAATAGTTTCAAGATTAAATTTTCAAGCAATTAATGAACTTAACGATCACGAAACGGTCACATCATTATTTTACGTAAAAGATAAAAAACAGGCTCTGATAAAAACATTCGACTTTATCAAATGACCGCATATATATATATATATATTTCAATTTATTTAATTGGTAAAGTATTACATAATATACTAGGAACGTCTTTTAGAAGTATTGTAAATTTTATTCTTATTATTAAAATTTTCTAGCATAGTAAAAATTACTCTGATAAATTTATCATAGATATTTGTTTATTATAGAGTAATTGCACTTATGATTAAAAATGTCTGATTCAGTCTCTATAATGCAATCTACTTTAGACGAACTTTCACCATATTTAGAATTACTTTTAACTCTAAGTAAATACAATAATACACAAAATGTGTATTATTTTCAAATATTAAATGCAATCTACAAGTTTTTGGAAAATTTAAAATCTAGATTAATTTTCTTCCTTTTTAAGATTAAAAGAAAAGAAAAGAAACGAAATAACAAGAGTAGAATGTTTTCCTCTTCCCTTAAATATCTCGTTCCGGGTAAGGCATATAATAAAAAAGAAAGAATCTTTCCTCTTGAGGAGGCGCCGCATACATAACCAATGTACGCACGGCGTATATATGTATGTAAATCCAAAGCCAAGTGGCCTTATATATCTGTTTAGTGCACACAACACAACGAGAGAGAGAGAGAGAGAGAGAGAGATATTCATCTCAGGCAATGCTCGGATGTATCCTGTTTCCTCCTTTACTTTCCGCTTCTTCGCGCTCACGCGTAAGTAAAAGAGAAAGAGGACATATATCCTATATAGGCGGATGCGCGCATAATAGCCGAAATCTGCTCAACTCCCGACTCTGTGTGTGTGTATGTACACATTCGAAAGTGGTCCGCTGGGTCCGCACTTCGCAGCCGCGAGAGAATCGAGATATTCGTCATTTTTCGGCGCTAGCCGCGGGGATATATGTAACTTTCATTTCGAGGCCACGGAGGGGCGGACAAGTTCAAGGCCGTTCTAGAAGCGAGTCTCGGCCTTTTTTCTCGAAGGTTTTCTCGGGCTTTTTTCCGCGCGCACTCCGCGGTCTCTGGTATATACATATACTTAAATGAGCTAACGCCGAGATTTGCAGTATTGCGAGAATGAAAGATCGCTGTTTGGATGTTGCGTGAAAAAAGAGCGACGAGTGAAATCTGGTAATTTAAGATTCGACGTGCTGTTACAGTTATACTTACCGAGCCGTCTAATTGCCACTGCTGAGCGAGATAGGGTTTTTTAAATATGTAATTACAAGAGGATTTTTGTGAAAAGAGATTCCGCAAGGTTTCGGTGATGGCTGAGTGGCGATTAAGTGTAGCCAATGCTTCTTTTTTTTCTCTTTCGAAAGAATCTTAATTTTTATAATTGTGTGTTATTCATCATTCAATTTATTATTTAGATATGTAAATAATTTGTTTTCTTATTAAGCGATGACTTCAAGTAATAAGTTTCTTTGTGTTAGTAAATGAAAAGTTCATTCTAATATTATTCTAAAAAAATATAATGCAAGTTCCACGTAAAGTACATTTAAATTCATTTACATATATTAATTTTAGTAAAATCAATTCCAAGGTACAATCCAATATATTTATAACCAGGCTCAATGTATAGCAATGAATATACAAATTTTAATATTAAATCTCAGTATTTAAACTACTATTTATTATGAACTTATGATGTTAACATCTGGTGGAATAAACTGACAATTGATAATCTATACGATTATCAAGCTTTAGTATTTTACATTTGAAAAATGATTTTATGAATAATATATTTACATAAATTGATCCAATTTAATTTACTTTTAAACTATAATCATATGATATAACAAAAACTTAAATAGTTACATAGAAAGCCAAACAGATTTGAAATTATTTTTTCTTGAGGTAACGACTTTCATCGAAATCATCTTCAAATTCATCCTCTTTAATCTGTACTTTTGTCTTGGGTTTACGTTTTGCCAGTCTTGCCTTTTGTTGTTCAGGTGATAAAGTACTTAAGTCCAATGGAAGCCTAATAACTCCAACAGGCTCGTGATAGCGTATATTTATTGTGCTACCATCTGGAAATTGCAGTACAGTTGGATAAGTTTCAAGGTAAATCCTTCTGTGTGGCTTTGTGATTGCTGCAGTCCAACAGTCGATATTCCTCACTAAAAGTTTAGTCACCTGAGCTGTCTTTAGAAGTGTTGATACTTTCGTTGCCATTCTATAAATAATAAAAATATGATTTCAGCAATAGGTTTAAGAAATTAAGTTTCTATATAATGCTATATTTTTATCTCGGATATATATATTTGTAAACTACATCTATGTAAGTATTCAAAATGATGATATATTATGATTGTACGGACTAGCATTATCAAAGTTATTTTAAGTATTTATAGTTAATATAAGATAATGTATTTGAATTTAATTCAATAGAACTTTTAAATACTGTTTACAATGTTAAATTACCATTAATGGGAGATTTTTGCCTTGTTTTACTGACCTTCTTATTAAATTTTTATTGAATTTCATTACCAATGAAGGAACACATTCAAGATTGGTAATTATAGTTAAAATATTAAATATGAAATGTTAATAAATAAATCTAAAACCTGAAAGTTCTAAAATATTAACTGGATACATGAAAAATAACTTAAAAAATAAATACTAAGAAGCAGATAATTTGCATGACATTGTACAAAAACAGAGAGAACTTTAAAAAATAATTATATATGTTAGGTGATAACTAGATACAAGCAAGAATCTAAAAAATAGATGATTTTCAGTTAAAATAAATAAAAAAATAAAATCTTTATCTTTGTGCGATAAATTAAGTGAGGTTATATAAGCATCTTTCTTTAAGATGGCTATTATCAAATAAAAGTATGAATTTAAAAAGTTATTAACATTTATCACAAAGTTTTTGTTTATTGCTAAATCAATAATTAAAATCGAAAATGCAACAATAGCTTACATTTTTTGGCATACAAGTATAAAAACTTTTATCCCGAAAACACTTTTTTGTACACATTAGATTAGAACGTTGGTGCTATATTGCGCACTGAATTGTGCGCATATATCGAAACAGTTCTATAATTCAAATTCCGATTTGAGATTTTCAGTTTTTATTCGCATACTTAATAACTATAAAATAAGTATTAGCTGCGGCAAAATTAAGAAAAGTGTAATTTTTTTTAATAATACAATTATTCAATAAGTTTTAGTTCTATCACATTCTAAAAACCTTACTATAATAAGTGATTAAAAATATTTTAGAATAGATGATGCATGTATGCATTTGTAAGGTACAAAAATATTTTAGAATAGATGATGATGGATGCATTTGTAAGGTACAAAAACATTTTAATTTTGCCACATCTTTCCCATACTTATGCCATTGCGGATAGTAGCAGATAAAAATGTTTATAGTTTTTTGATCGAGTAAACCGCCATTTATAAAATAATTCTCTTACCTTCTGGTATTTTCTCGCCGCGCATGTAAACGTTATTATTTTGGACGATGAGAAGACGTTTCCTTTATGTAGTGTTTGACAAAATTAATGTATAAGTAAGGTTTGGAATGTGAACAATCGTGTATATATTCGTTATACAAGCGCGTGTAGACTTTTATAATTAGGTTTTTAATATTTTATAAAAATATTTTTAAAAATAGATTCGTATATGTTCTTTTTCAATAATAAGTTATGGAATTCAAATGACGATGATGCATGAAGACTTTTTTTTATACAAGGCCTAAGATAAGATCTAATGCTTATGCGCTACAACTTGCAGCATCCTCTTGACGATTCTCGTGACAAGTTCGCCCAGGAATCGGCGAATATTCGTTTCGGTCCCTGTGAAAATTGAATTTTTGTTGTTTTTCGTTTTTTGAACGTCATTAAGTACATGTAAATTATAATTATGGAGAATTTCATAATGATTTTTGAGATTTTATTTAATTTTATTTAGCTTATATACTTATACATAGAATACCGCCATATTTATATATTAACTAAATCGGCTTTTCATGATGTAGGTATACGATATTCGATTTTTAGAATTACTTTTGGAATAACCGATATTTATGTATGTACATAATTTTAAATTTTTAACATAAACGAATGGAAATATAGATAAAAAATGATTTTGGGCCAAAAAACCATAATTTATCGATTTCATCTTTTTTGATAAAAAATTTATTTATATAATTATAGTTTGCTATGATAAGTTTTATAAAAGTAAATAAAGTTAACTTTTTGTTTATTAAATCATTTTTTAAACAGCAAGTATTCTCTATTATATGACTACATGAGAGTGTGCATAAAATCTTAATAATCAGAAGAAATTTATGATGTAATAAAATTCTAATTTTAAGTACATTTCTTTAACTTATAGGGTCCTTCTCCACCATGCAAGTTAGAGAAGTTTCCGACAAGTTATAAGGTAAAGTAAATTATTTTATATCTTATCTGTATAATAATATATATGTAATAATCATTCATGCAACAACTCAATAAGAGATAATTTCAAGCTCATGCGACATGCAGATATACTTTTGTAGAACACCACAATAAAATGACTGTTGAATTATGTCGTATAAAATCCCACGATGATGATTGTATACTTTACAAGTAAATCATAAGTAACTGGTGGTTTTTTAACGAAACAATATTTATTATATGAAAAGGAGTTTTTGGCAGGAGAGGAATAAAAGATATCTTGTATGATAATTTTATTTCGTTGTTTGATTATATAAATCTAATAATGGATAATGTTAAATGCTTGTATGAATTCAACAATGGGATGAAATAATTTTTAAAAAGAGCCTATTAAATAACCAACTTATATGAAAGTAAAAATAAACAACTTGTAAAATCTAACATTTAGTACATAAATACAACAATAGATTAATAACTTATTAACTACTAGACAATGTATAACAATTACAATGTAAGATTTCATTCGCAACAATAAAAGCATAATCTATCATTTACTAGAAACAAAGAATGTATAAAATATGTATTTACACTAAGAATAACTTAAAACACTTTTAAAACCTATAAATATAATTTCTATTTAAATATTGCTTTTTTTAAAGAAAGTTACAATCAAATTGATATTTGATTATTTTTTATAAAAAATTAGAAAAAAATATTTGCTCAAAAATTAATAATAAATTTATTTTAATAAATTAAGAGTATTAAATGCAATTTTTACGCAAATACTTTAATAGTATAAAAATAAGAGATAAAAATCTTGTGATCTTACGCATTTAAAAATATATATTCGTAAAAGTGGCTAAAAATTAATTGGTAACTAAGAAATAATAACCAAGTTTATAGGTGCTGTGTAAGTATGAAAACTGTCACTTTCCCTTGATCAACTGTGAATATTAGATGATCGAGATTCGTTAACTAAGTTCCATAAAAGTAATACTTTGAGTAGTATTGCATCTTCTTGCTACTACAATGTAGCACATATTTCTCTTTTATCTTAAGTAGAGTCTCTTGAACAGAGAACATACTGTTTTTTTCAATAAAAAGCTTTAATAGAAGCTAGTAATTCATTGATCAAGATGATGCAATGTAATATTTGCTTGATGTGCTGGCTAGACGCGGCCTGTAAGGTCGAACATTTTCTCGGGTGCATTTCTGTAAATTGAAAACTCTAGCTCTACCTCATCGTTCCAAATGCAGAATTTTGAACAAGCGATTTGTTAAATAATAATCAACCACCGAATATATGTTGCTTCCCAAATGTACATGCAGATTTTTAGTGTATTCTGTATAAAAGGCATCTATTATTAGTAATATTACATCTTTTTCTGAAATTATACATTGTCTAGTACAAATATAACAGAAATTCATGTGAACTATAGAGTAATAGGTGACTTTTATACTAAAAAAGCATTAACATATTAAATATTCATTTGACACAAATGACATTAAAAATGAAATTTTAAATTTTCGTTTCATGCATTACTTTAGCATTAAGGACATATATGAAATATCGCTACCATTTGTGTTTAAAATAGATTTTATCAAGATGATGTTAAATTAATCTACTATTCTACTATTGTTATAGGAAATTCATTCTTTAACAAAGAAAATATTTCAAAAAGGAATGCCATTATTCAAAATGGTCACATTTGTTAATATTACTTTAATCGTTTGAGTTGAATATGTTTCAGAAATTGTTTTGATTTTTGAAATTAATTAAATAAAAATTATCTATAAAAAAAGTTATTTTATGATTTTATTAACTACTTTCATAAAATTTTGGTATTATATACATTTGTCATTTGAAGACAGTAATTGTTCTTACTTAAATATTGGCTTGCTCTATTTGGTTTAATTTAAAGCACCTGTAAAACATGCAATTTAATTTGAATTCATGGAAAACAAAAATATTTGTGAATAGTAACCTGCAAAAGCAACTATTAGATATTACCTGTAACCGCCACCTTAAGAATTATAAATTAATTCCTTTTTTGCATACCTGTATAAACCATAATGCTGTATAATGAAAAATATATCAAATGCAACAGAGAAGAATCCAAGTCCAAATTTCGTTGGATCTCCAAAAATACTTTCCCAGTCATCTAAAAAAGAAATATCAAAGTTACTGATGATAACCATATATTTTACAAATATAAAAAATATTTCATTGCTTCACAACAGACAATTTATGGTTGATTCAATGGTATTATTTTACTTATAATTTATTAGTAGCTGCTTAAATAGCTGTATAAAAATCACATGGAAAGATGCGATCGCATTTTAAATAAAAAATATTATTACAATTTTAAAAAGTTATCTGATTAAATAATGGACTATAAAATAGAAAATTTAACAAGGACGCCGTTTTACATAATACAATGGTAATAATAACACTAGAGTTGATCAGATAAAATCTATCTATTGTAAAGCAAAATTATCGTGATTGTCAAATTACCATAATTGTAAGCATTCAAAATCATTTGGAGCATAGAAAGAACACCACCAGTGAAGTCTAAAAATATGTTTCCTATGCTCCAGCCAACGGTCGATTGTCTCTTGTAGTTGTAAAAAGCTTGTGGCACGTATTTGATGAGCGTTATTGCGAGTTTCACGTAGCTGCAATAGTAGAGGAAGTCGAGCCACTGAATGACGTGTTGTACCGCTAAAATTGCGGAAACCAGCACGAAACTCGTGAATATTCCATGGATGATCCTCGCCGTTGTCGATACCCTTTGCGTACCAACCTGAAAAAATATAAAGATAGTTAGATGCAGTTTGAAATGAATTTCAGCGATTCAACCACTTTTGTACGCGAATTAACGTTCCCAGTTTACCTCATAAATGAAACATTGGAGTATCGTGACAAAGGTTGCGCACACCGCGTGCAGGGAGAAGAAAATGTCGTTAACTTGAACTGGATTCAGACCTTTTGGATAGCGACTAAAATATTGTTGCTAAAAAACGTTATTTTCAATATTATTTTCAATTCCAAAATGTAATGTTTTTTCATTTCAATTAAATACTGGTACTTACCTCTATTTCGGATATCCAGTACAAGCCACAATTGAACATCGCGTACATGATGAAACCAACGATATTGAGCGAGAGGAAATCGAAATTGAGTCCCACAACACTTTTCCTCTTGTAGTTGCTGTAGATTTGGGGGTAAAAACTTATGCTCCATGCTAAGAAGTAGACCCATCCTACAATGTTACTGATGAGATACAAGGTGTCGGATCTTTCCACTGTGACTCGCAGGAACGCTTCCGAATAACTGAAAATGGTTCGTAATATTTTATTTTGTATTTAGAAAAATTATTGGTAAATTGAATTTTTTATATTTGAATTCTTTTTTATATCATTTTGAAATTGTACATATAATTGAGTTTGTACCGCAAAACAAGAAAAAGATGCCCATGAGATTTGAGGAACAATATTTTTCAAAAACAGTAAGTACCTATTGAGAAATAAATTGACCTATACAATCACGATTTTCCCTAAACACTTAATTTTTTTCTTTTATTAATGATAAAAAATATGAGAATGCATGAGAAAGCATTTTCTTTGACGAATTACTTAAAATTCTTTTCTCAACCCATGAATCTGCAACTGATCCGTGAAAAATCGGTATGTCGCGTATGGGTATAAAAGGGTATAATAAAAATGTAAGTAATCTTGCGTGTATAAATCGGTGCAAAAATGACGAAAAATTGTTTCTAGATTGTTTGGATTGGCACTTTGGGTCGACGGATGATCGACTCACTTTAATTTTTCCAGAATTTGCAACTGGTCCCGGGGAATAATGATAACTTTGTAAAAAGTCATTGTGTCAACGCTTGTCGCCACTAAAAAGTCAACACCTATATACAAAAGCACAAATCACTAATAACAGTCAGAGTTCATCGGTAGCGAAAGAACAAAAGTCGCGCGCACAGTTCCATGTAAGTCGAGGCGATAAAGGCGGAAGAAGAACTAGCTCAGTCAAAATCTCGAGGCGAACTGAACTGGGGGAACCCTACTTAAGTCTTGACATTTAGTCAAGACGAGTTTCGAAGCCGATCGTGTGGAATGGAGGTCGTAAGGTTATCGGGCCTTTTAAATTAAACACGGAATAGTCGTGTTCTAGTGACAAAGTAAGCAAGACCAGTGGGTGGGAGATGGAAGAACAAACGGCATTTAGTCGATGTAGATGTTGGCTTTGGCTAGTCAGGTCAGAGGTGTGAGTTGACGGGGGTACTCATGTCCAGTACGTTTCCTCAAGGGTAGCGAAATTTTCCACAGCTCGTTACTCATTGAATTCTCATCTGTTTTGAAGCAGATGCAGCCATTCAGATATATACTCTGCAAGTCTTGGGCATTGTGTTTTAAAGGATAAGAGCTTTTAAGAGTCTACTGATATCTTCTAGCTTTTCACGTGTTCCCTCCCGCTTTGTTGCTTTATTAGTTTCTTGTGTTTACAAAAATGACTTTCGTTTGGTAAACCAAGTACTGTTATCGGTAGTCCGCTTCGCGCGCACGCGAACGCAATTCGACAAAGTTTATGCTTTCTACTGATATCGGAAAACAATTACATTCAATTTCCCTTGTGAGATTTGAAAAAGTAACTTATTTAGCGCTGAGTAAAATTTTGAAACTTAATGACTTACAGAGTTCTTATTACTTATGTAAATAAATAATACTGATTATATTCAATTTTATAATGGTATCATATTTCATTATCAACTATTCTACATGCGAAAATGCTAAATTTTAAAAATTATTTAAATTTTAAGCAATAAACTGTCGTATATAATTTTCAAATCAATCAAAGTAAAAATAAGTTGAAATAATTATTTTATGCAAAATGCATACTGGTCATTATTTTCTCTTAGTTGTTTATATATTGATACCTAAATGTAAATAATGATTGTACATCTTGTAATATCACTTAATGATGTTTAATTATGTATAATGACACGGCCTTTCGAAAAAAAATCAATGATACTTGCTATCAAAACAAACATTCTTGCACCAATAACTGAAAAATTTCTGCTACAAACTATATCAAATGTATGTACATTTTGCGATCATTTCCATTATTTCTGTTAGAATTAATGTTATTGAAAAAATATTAGCCTGATTTGTTTCATTATTTGGGAAATGCTAAACGATACAGTTTTTTTACAAATAATATATCTGAGAAACGTTAAAAACATATTATCTAATTTGATAATAATTTAATTTTCATAAAAGTTTAAAAATTATAATTTTTGTGTCTGAATGAGTTTGAATGCAGCAAATGTGAAAATTATTCAGAGCATAGAGATAAGAGTACAAAGGAAAATTTATAATCTAGCTCAATGTAAATTTTCTATGCCGTTGCAAATAAATAGGTTGAAGATATTACAATTTCTTTTGTGAGTTCATAAAGTGTAATTTTAATTCAAACTTGGTATGAAAAATAAAAATAAAGAAATTTTTCTCACTCTGCAGGGTCTGCATTTGTTACATTTGCACTGATCACAGCATAACCAGGCTTAAGTCCAAGAACCACGATAGTCCAATTGTATTCGTCTTTCTTTGCAGTAAAATGAACTGGTTCAGTTCTAACCAGATCAACATGTTGGGATTCAAAAAATACTTCACTATCCTCCTTTCTAATTTTTTCTCTGAAATTTAAATAATACTATGTAAAATTTTTATAAAACTATGTTAATGAAAAGATTTTTGATGGATAATTATTATTAAATTGAGTTTATTAAAGCAAGTTTTATATAAGGTATAAAATAAACATATGACTTATAGAAATATTTTAATTTAAAAAAATAACTTTTACACTGGCTTTGAACAAAATTAATTAATGCGATACTTGTTGCACTATAGATGTAGTAGAGCAGTTATTTATTATAATAATAAAATGTTTGTTTGAAACAATTTTTACAAGCAATTGAATGAAGAAAATAATCCAAAAAGATAGAATTATATATGTACCGGCCTATGTAAAATTATCTGTGTATACTTCTATAGGATTTACTAATGTAGATGTTACTGGTAAATAAATAAATAAATAAAATAAATAGAAATTATTTGAATTGTAAAATATGAATTAATATTAGTTACAAAATTTGATTGTACTAATATTATTATTGACTTAATACAACAAACGTCTGAAAGATATTGTTTAACATTATTTTTAAACATTCCAGCAGAATTAGAAATTTTAAATTTCATTTATTTAAAATTAGATAGTGCCAAATAATTATCTAAAAATTGAAAAGCAAACATTTAATGCCCATTTAGGAAATCAATAGCAGATGTCACAATAAAAGATTATGTATACCACTACTAAGAACAATATGTTATAAAGATGATATATGCACAAATTCGCGTTCGTGTATAATCTCTTTATATGTATCGACACTTTAATATTTAATATTCAGAGAAGTGCATGAAATACTTACGTTGCAATCAGAGAAAATTCTTTTTTGTCATTGAGAAGAACTCTTATATCTTGTTCTGATACTAGAAATTCTGATCTTGCACTAACTATTGCTGAAATATTTAGTAATGAATTCATGAGTTATCAGAATAATTTAAGTGCAATAAGCGAAGCTAATATATTAATATTAATGTTACCTAAGAGTAATAGCATAAAAATTGAAGGTATTGAAAAAACCATTTTGTTAAGTGATCTGAAAATAGAAAAAAATATTAATAATATATAATTTTATTCAATAATTTTCATTTCAATTAAAATTACGGTTTGAAATATACATATTCCAAAAATTATGTACAAAATTTTTATTACGTTGTATATTTATCTTATAAATCTTATCTCATTTGTAACAAAAAAAGTGTAGCATGAATACTTTTTATGTCAACAGAGGCGTTTCTGATAAAACACTATATGTTGCAAGAGCACATGCACTTGGTACTACTAGACTATATACCGATAAGAGTTGGCATATAATATGAATTTAATCTACCACTGAATCTCTATTATTTTATAAATATGGAAAAAATTCCTAATCATAACCCTCCAAAAATGTATATTTTGATCACTACATGAATAATTTGCTTATTTTATTCTTAAAAAATTTAAACTATTAAAGATTTTGCACTAAATAAATGTCTACTGATGGAGTGACAATGAATAACAATTGTATGAATCATAATTTATACGAAATTTACTAACCTCAAACTGACCCTTTGTCGATTTTATATTTACATTTTAAAATTATTTAACATAGTCTATCTTTATTTATACATTGCAATGGATTTTCAAATACTTTATATCTTAAGTAATATTGATCTTCTAGTATTTGGTTTCACTTGAATGAGAAACCGTGTATAATGCTGCATATTGTTATCGTTTGCTTTCTTGTGGCCAACGAATATATATACGCATTCGTTTGTTGTGGCTCAGCGATGATCCCTGTGCTATATGCAGTTAGCAGACGACGAGCAATTTTCCTCGCGGCTGTATTTGTGCGCATGTGCCGCGATTGTAGTTCATATTCAAAATATGTACTTAGTATATTGTATAGCAATCTAACAGTAATTCGTGCTCAGTAGCTTTACATAAAAAATGATGGCAAAGAAAAATTAGATTAATTTTAAGTATTCCTTAAATTTCGAAAGATTTTTTTTTAGGTTTATCATTATTTCTCTTGTATAATCAAAAATGTCAATATTTTTAATTTTTAATAACGATTCAGTAGTAGATCAATTACTGATTTAATTATAAATTATATATATATAATTATTAAGAAATATTTTTTTTATTGATTTTAACTTCAAAGTAATAAATTTATAAATGTATCATAAATAGATTTTTGTTTTGTTTATAGTGTTTATATTTGACTGGTGATGTTTGTATTTACACCGCTGTTTTTGAAATTTGATACCAACAATTTATTACATAATCGTTATTAAAACAATATACTTTAGATTTATAACGAATTCCTATACTTATGAACTGTCATAGTCGGTTGACCTTCAAAATCAGGGATGCGAAGCTTGCCTACACATAAAAAGCTAATAACTTGTTATAATTATCAATGCCGCTGCGATAGCATTTACTCACAATTATTTCGTCATGCCTGTTACTGGACCGTCTCTTTTTTTTTGTTTCACGAATCTACTGAACAAGTAATAAATCATAGCCAACCGATAAATCTCGAGATTATCTTACCTAACTTTGCAAAGAAGATTCGTTATAAGCACTTTTGACACTTTTGGCTTGACCTACTTTTTCATTGTGACCTGCAGCGATAGAATGCTCAAAAAGCGGAGTTGAACTCCACGGGCTTTTACTTCGCATCTCGGACGCATGAGAAATTCGCGCGCGGCGATTGACCTGCACATCACGGCACGGACCGCGACGACAGGTTTTCGCAGACCACGTGGCGCGTGTCCGGCGCGTCGTCTCTCGATCGACCATCATCGGAGTGTCTCAACAGTCCAGGCGCTAGGGATAAAAAGCCACATTAAAAATTGCAAAATTTTGCGGTCTTTTGCAATCATCTCGACTTCTGTTGGTTCAAGCGAAAAAATCTCAGTAATAAATCGATGTCTTTCTATTGCAAATTTATATATATATATATATATTAATCTTCATCACTGTCTGAACTTATGGCTTTATTATAGCCATGAGTTGTAAATCGTTTCAAGAATGCATAAAAAAAATCAATGCCATTTAAATCTCGTGTTTGAAGAAATTACAGCCACCTCGAGTTTTCTGCGAAATCGTTATTTATAACAAATGTTATCATCCGAAAGAATAAAAACTGTAACCATATATTATTGAATAGTTGAACTAACTTTTTGTAAATTTTTAGCTTTTCTAAAATAGTTTAAGTATATAAATTTATGGTGTAAAGTGGAA
This sequence comes from Megastigmus stigmatizans, assembly GCA_900490015.1. Lineage (NCBI taxonomy): Eukaryota > Metazoa > Arthropoda > Insecta > Hymenoptera > Megastigmidae > Megastigmus > Megastigmus stigmatizans. Next base: position 16,722 of record UELV01084673.1, on the reverse strand, counting down.
TTGCAATTTGCAAAAAAACCAATAAACCTTTTTTAATTTAACGCATCTCATTTTGTTCGTCTTTTTCACTCAGACCAACAGAAGCCGAGGTAATTGCAAAAAACCGCTAAATTTTACAATTTTGAATGCTTATGCATTTTAAACAACGATGCAATCACTTTACACTGTTCTAAAGTTGGTTTTCGTAATCAACGCCCATCACGTATTTCATTATTAACAGACACCGGAATATCTGAGATTACAATTATAAGGTTACAATTGAGGTGACGGATATCCGATGATTATCAAATTCAAAAAGAACTTGCGGCGACTTCCGGACTAGCTATTTCAATAAAAATCAACTAGCCGATATTTTTTATTTAACTTTTAATCTTTCTAATATAATAGATTATAATCTGTTGATTTTTTAATTAATATTGTTTTATAATCCATGTTTTTAATATAATATATCTTATGAAATGCTTCGAGCTCAAAGACTCGATAAGATATGCATCCGATAAAATTAAAAAGTGCATAAACAAATACATTTCCAACGATTCTAACTTTATCAGCTACAAATGTATTTCCGATCCTCGCGTAAAATTCGCTCGATACTTCACTTAAATAACTTCACCTAAGTACTCAATAACCCGAAAGCAAAAAAAAAAAAGTTATAGGAATCCAGCGCCCGAGGCTGCGAATTTTCCGTACAAACAAATGCCTTCCGCCGTCGGCCGAATTTATCATCCGCGCACGTCGACTCGCTTGATTCACGATCAACGCGTCTCTTCAGCCTAAGCCGCACAAATAAGTACACTCGCCGACTAGTTTTCCGTCTCTCCGTCCGTATAGCGAAGAGAAGAGGCCGAGGAAGAAAAAAATCACGTGCAATATCGCGCACGATTCGTGGCACTTCCGGTTCGTCGCTCGACACGACCGGAACCACTGATTATACCACGAAAATGAGTCCGCTAAGGAATAATCGCGTCCCTTTTTCCCCATTTTTTTTTGTCGGAAACGTCCTACCGAGGAGAATTTCGTGCTTTACTGATTTACGACTCTGGATAGTGTTTTCGCAATGTTTATTGAATACATTCGATATAAAAGAATCAATTTTCGCGCTACATTTCTTTAATCTCAATTAAATGCATATAGATTCGGAGCATTTTTCTGTGAAAAAAATCGTGGTCGAATTGAAATTTGTAAAAATAAAAATTGATGCGCGGACTAATTGAGCGCTCGAATAAAGCGATACGCCCGTTTTTCACATGGCACTCGTGAAGCAGACATATCCATGGCAGGAACTTCGCCAAAATTATCCGCAAGAGTGAGAGGAGCGCGCGCGGAGCCTAGCATTCTCCTCTCCCCCTCAAAGACCCCGAGTCCTGAGTTAATTCTTCGCGGACGCTGTCTGCACACCTCGTCCCCACCCTCTCCCAGATATATATATATGCTTGACTCTATGCTTTCCCGGCACGCGGCTGATTTTTGCATATATACGCCAACCCAGTCTATAACACTCACTCCCAGCTTATAATTATTATACAGCGAAGGGTTTGTCTCGCGCGCTCCTATATAGATACATGTATACGCCCTCCTCCGCCGCAATGTCTTTACGGGATGAGAGAGGAAAGGTTCGTTTTGCCTTCTCTCTCTCTCTCGCTCTTGCGCGTGCCTCGTTAGTGCATTAATAATGCCGCGGAAATTGCGAGAGCTCGGCCTTTCGGAAATTTGTGTTTAAACGGATAATTTAATTATCGCGCCCAGGCGCGCGTGTAGCCGAGCGAAACGAGCTTCTCTCTCTCTCTCTCTCTCTCTCTCTGTCCCTCTGTATTCGCGTATACGTATACAGGGCGGATGCGTTGAGTTTGCTGATCGAAACTTTTGTTGAGCTTGGGCTTCGTGTCGTAGACGTTTTCTTTGTGAATTTCCTTTCGGCCGCGGCGTTGTTACTTTATGCCCCCTTTTTTTGCCTAACGCTGTAATAAAGTTGCGTCAAAGTCCGATCGATCGGCTCGCGCGACATTTTTACGATTTATTTCAGAGTCATTATCTTTGAGTTACCAAAACCCGTCAATCGCTGATAGCAGTGTGAATAAGCGAAATTTTAAAACTAATTTCCTCAAATATTATGTTATTTCGTTTGGAGAACTGTATATTAC
>UELV01084673.1:0-14561 GCA_900490015.1 Megastigmus stigmatizans | reverse complement strand
CTCTTAATTTAGCGGCCCCAAACTCTTCCAGTCTTTAATTTGATTAATTACAATGCACGTTTATCGTATCAAATAAGACTGCTAATTCGCTGAAATGAAGCTGCTTATTCTTTTCAAAATGATTTAATGTATAAATATATCGACGAAGAATTTCAATTATTAATTACTATGATATCGGAAAAAATTTGTAATAAAATCAAGTATAGGTCTTTTTACTATCAGATTCAACGATTTACGGCTCAATAGATTTGTGCATGTATACCTAAAAATATTTGAAGAGAAGGTTAATCGAATTGTAATTTATACAAAGACACTGATGTTCGATTATCATCATATATTCATTTCTCCTTTTGCAATACTGTTTTTTTTTTACATTTTTCTGTCCGATTTCAAATGCAGTGTATGATATTTCGAATATTATAGTCGAAGAGTCCCATGTAATAATGAATGTTTTGCTCAAAATGCCAATACGACGTAAAGTAATTTTATTGGAAGTGCACGATAAATTTTACAGCAATATCGCAATAAAATTTTACTGAAAATCGAAATAATTGAAATTACAGTTGTCGCGCTCGCGACATGCCATAATTCTGCCAACTTTAACATGGTCATTTTTTATGCTAAATTCATCCCGTGTTGTTAAAATTAAGCGCAAGACTTATCGCTGGTCAATTGCGGTATGTTTGAGTGTATAAAGAGAACTTCATGGTATCGGTGCAATAATTTTTATGATAAGTACAATGCACATTTTAAATCGATCGTTCTTCAAAAGAGTGTACTCATCAGTTGAAAATGTTTATATTTTAATTACTTCTAATAATAATAATAATAATATATTTAATTGATCGTCGCGTAATAAAGATCAAGTAGTCATCGCTGCAATTAAATCGATAATAATCTGTAATGAATTAAGGAGGGTCTTTCACAACATGAAAAATTATTTATCAGTCATTATTAAAGTATTACACTCTTGAAGTGTTTAATTGTTATTTTAAAATATGTGTACGTTTCCCTTAATTTCAGTGAAATATTGAATTTTAAAAATGCACAATTTTGCAAGCTCTCTTATGAGGTTATATTAATTTATTCAGAATAATCTTCAAATATTTAATTTTCAGAATCTTAGTCGAAAATACTAAGTACGTTTCCATACAATTGAGAAAGATATTTCGGATTAAATAGCAAGAAGTGTTACGCGTAGCAGCACCATCGCCATCATATAGCTGTTCACAGCATTACAGCGTGTATACAATTTGTATTCGTATTGCAAAAATATATTGGCTCTTAGGGGCGATTTTTGAAAATAATTTATTAAAGCGTTTTGTTAACTGCATGATTACTCAAAAAATTATTACGAATCCCAATATTTATTTCCAATCCTAAAAAAAATTGAAGATTTACCAATTCATTATCATTTTATGTAGAAAATTATTTTCAGCTTCTGCTCATAAGAGTTAATGTATTTTTGTAATGGTAAAGTTTGCGGTTTTTCCGCTAAAAATGAGGGACAACAAAGTTGCGCGCGGAACGAATAACTAACGCAGAGGCTAATAAGGTTAACGATACGCGAGGCTAATTCATCAATTTTGTGACATTCATCAATATTTTCTTAAGCATACAATTACTTGAATAATATAAATGTGAAATCATGTTTTTGCTTCACTGCAAATATAAAAAACACAAAACACTGCAAACGCAGAAAAAATTCACTTGCTCAGAAATATGTTGTATAATTATTACTTTGACTACCAAAGTCACGAAAGACCCTTCTTAAATTAATGATTGTATTATCTTAAAATCTAAATCCGGCGTTGCAATCACGTGCGATTTCACTGCGACCGATAAGCCGCGCAAAGTAAAGACACCGAGTCGTCTCGTGTGTATAAGTCACTGATTCGAGAACAGACTTTAATCGGCTACGGTGTATTTTGTTGCAATAAAGCCGAGCTGCTGGAACGATAAGGAATTGTAATTTCCGGCGCGATCGCGCTTTTGAACCGATATACCGTCAAGCGATGAGAATACGTTTTTGTTGTAGCCAGTTTCGTGTCGTGTGATAAACAGGTTTTTCAACGTGACTCTGCAGGGAAAACACTATTTCAGATATTGCGAAAGCAGAGTATTTGTTTTTTTTTTTGTTTTTTTTTTAAGTGAAGAAACCTCCATGATAATTATTAGTGTTATAGTACGGACTTAGAAAAATAATTATTTCTCGGGAGTAAATTGGGAACTTAGAATTCTCCTGCAATGACGATTATGTTAATACGGTGTGCAAATAAATTTATTTTTATCCTGTTTTAGTATGACTAGTTTAGAAACTTAAACGTTTAAAAAAGGTCTATTTTAATAAATTTCATAAATAATTTACACTGAGTTGTTTTTTTTTCTTTTTCGTCATTGAGCTGTTTTAACAGCGATGCTGATTATTGATGTTTTATATAATAATGTTATAAATAGTTAATTAAAATCACTATATAAATTTAAAAATAATTTGGAATACATAAAACAAATTGTTTGCAAACTTTTGCATAATTCATCTCCTCAATTTATTCATTTCTATGCGTATTCTTGTATTCAACTATATGTAACATGTATGAATTTTATCTATTAGTGAAAGGGAGCAGATCAGGTTTCAATCTTTTATAATGCAAACATTTCATATTCCGTATTTCATTCCATGCTTGTACGTGCGTATAAAATTTAAAAAGAAACCTACCTGATCAGAATAGAATAAATCTGTTACTGTTATAATATGGACTGGCCCACTTTTGACCCAACGAAAGTTTGCGCGAATAACTCTAGGCATGGTTATACTTTCAGGATCTGGTGGTTTAATATTATAGTAAATAGAATGTAGTAGATACATAAAATACAATATCAATCAGAAACTTATTTTTATGCATTTAAAGAGTAGAATCTAGCATTAAGCGAGTAGAATAGTTTTAAAGGTTTTATGTGAATTTCGGGTTTAGGCTGAAATGTTTTAGTATTATAATGTATCACCTATGTAAAAAACAATAATAATCCAGTCTCGAAATAAGATTATTCGTTTAAAATAAAAATCTCGAAAGAAACGCAATAACGAAGCGTAACTTAGTTGTTGACAACACAATCATCGATAATACATTGTCAATTAGCCGGTAATTAATGTGAAAGAAGAAGAAAATATCGAACATTGCAATCCGCAAGCCTATGCTCTCTAGTTGTCATTGTTGGCTTTCGCTTAGAGCAGCTCAGAGTCCGAGTAGCGTTCACCGGCGCACCTTGGCACATATCAGATCCAAGGTCGCGAGCAGTTCAGTCAGCTGAGGCGAAACTCTGCGAGTCGACGCTCGCAGTGCTCTCAACGATATCTCATTTTCTCGCCGTGCACATAGGCGATCTCCCTCGTGGCGCACGAATTGATATGAAGATATTTCTCTTTTGGCTTTGCTCCGCGCGCGTGCACCTGTGAGGCGCTGATAAGAGGGATAACTACTGCTGCTGATGATGATGAGTGATAGCGAGAAAAGCCGAGGCGACTCGGTCACCGGTGCAGGTTTTGCTCTCGAGGGAGAGACAGAGAAAGAGTCATGATCTGTCTAGACTCGCTGGTATGTGCAGCCATTTAATGTGGAGCTGTCCCGTTAGCAACTAAATTTCTGATAAAATGAGATTGGTCGGGTAATGGGTATTGATTAGTGATGCATGTACGATTTTACGTTAATAATGTTCTAAAAAAGTGTGTGTAAGTGTATGTAAGCTGATTATCCTTCGGCTGTAAAAATAATTTCTTTAATGAAAATATCATTGTAGAAATCTTTTTAATTACGGGGATTAATTCTTTTTTTCTGGCAGTACAATGAATTTTTTTATCATCCAAACCTCTTCTTTCTTATATAACAGACGAAAATAAAGAGAAAAAATTATGAATATAATCATGAGAGTTTGGCCGCGTCTGGTATTATTTGGCAAGTTACTAGATACTAGTGGCTGCTACCAACTCGCATATCTTTTCCTATATGGGTTTTGGAAATCATAACTACAATTATACTTTGGTTTTAAATAATTTGAAAATTATCGCTCATTGCTTAATTTGTTTCTTCATAATAATTTAAAATTAAAGGATAATTGAATGAAAATCTACTAAGGTTATGATTTTCAAAAAGCATAGGAAAAGATATGCAGTTGACTGTAGTCACTGAATGTCCTGAATACCCGCATAATTGTAAACGCAGCATTTACTGCTATAAATATTCACTCGTTTTTATATTTTTGTATTTTCCCAACTTTAAAGATACCACTATTATAAATTGATACTGAATCCCCACTGTGTCTCTCAAAGTGCATTTTTCTGTAACCTGAACTGAAGAGTACATAATTAACGAAGTGTGGATGAGTGGAAATCCCGAATCGAGCCGTTTGGCGCATATAATGATACGAATTAAACGAATCTAACAAAAACAAAACTTTTCCTTGCAAAGTTTGCATAACGATTAAGCTTATCACGGTATTTAAAAAATATTAATTATATTTAAAAATAAAATCCAAGCGCGTCATTTTAAGGAATTTTATATAACAATGTTCATCATAAAACTTTGGGTTTAATTTTACAATGTCAATGTTGTGCAATGCAATATCTTCAAAATTACATTTTTACAACTCTTAATTTACTTGAAAACTTTTAGAAACGGCGAACATATTAATTTCCTTTTAAGATTTATTTAAGCCGACTTGACAAATATATTGTAAAAATTTTAAGTGGCACTCAGCTATTGACATTGAAATATTCTTCAATTCACGTATGCAACCGCACGTTTGTCATTCGCCTCTTTTCCTAATATTCCAGCACAAGTGAAACCTCTCGCGACATTGCACACTTTTCACAAGTCACACCTTCTCAAAGGCGCATTTTCCATTTCAATAAACTATTTTTCCTTAAACAAACATACTTGTATAAGCACTATTACACACCTGGCGATCGTCTTCTTCAATATTCTGACTCACGATGCGACAGTCAATCGTCGTTGATAAGCTCCTTATCGGACAATAAAATTCTTCGGCTGTGCGTGAATAAGTTTTCAGCTTGAAAAACACAGCAGATTAGTGGAATTGATTATATGATTGCTTGGCAGATTGTGCGAACTGGTTCAATGTTCACGGCTGGAGATCCGAGGTGTTCGTACCCACCTTATTGACGTTTCTTCGAATTTTCCCGCCGGATGCTGACGGCGATGCGTCCGCAAAGAGGCCACGGCCTCTTTTCTTACTCTTTTGACGTGCGAACGCCTCAACATTGATGACACAGAGTGTTTAGTGCTGAGGAATTGAAAATCAGCAATAAACGTTTGCTTTATTAATTTGTTCAAGGTTTTGTAATGGTTATATATACGAACAAAATTATGTCCTGTCTGCGATGAATATAAAAAGTTTTTTTTTTATCAGAAAAGTCACTACAATGCGATCATAATTGTGAAACTGGAAGATTCTGGAGATATTAATAATTATTTGACTAATAAAATGTCGATTAATACTACAGCAAGTCTTATATTTGTAATTTTTTTATGAAGTAAGTAGAGATGCCTGTGCGAAAAATTCATTATTACAAATGTTCACTGTTCAGAAAAAAGGACGTTAAATTAAAATACGGTTATTAATTGACGTCATTGAAACACAAGTAGTTCTTAGGTCGTTGCTATCTTTCAATATATTTTGTAGCATATTAAAGAACTTGTTTCTGTAAAACCTGTTCATTTACATACCTATATTTAAGATTAATGAAACCTGTCAAATATTAATATCCAATATATAAGAGATAAACGATAATGATGCGAAACCGTTAATCAAAAAACAGTTGCTATAGGCATCGGCCATACAATTAAAAATAAGCTTGATGTGAAATTAACATTTTGTGTTAAACTTTCATATAAATTTATCGAGGTATTAAATGCAATTTTTTGAATGAAAATTCGGTAAGTCTATCTACAATTTTCGATTTAATGTTGAAAGTCCAAGGCAATTCTACGAACAATCGTAAAGAAACACAATGTCACGTTTTAATAGTTTATTTATGTTCGATAAAATCGATTAAATGTAATTACGACTCATTTCCTCAATAAAACACTAACTTCAGTGCACAACCTTTCAATAACATCAGCCACCGAATCGCGCAAAAAATTTTCATGCAACATCCCAATTTGAAACACGTATACTTAGAAATGTCACGTAACAGTCACATAGCACAAGTTCTATGCAATAAGAAAAACACAAAAACAAAACCTGTTATATCTTTATCAAGGACACATTGTGTCTAATACCTGTACAGTTGTCAGACCGATCGTTTGCTTAATCAGCTTCACCGGCCCTTCCAAAAGGATAGAAAACCAAAGCTGTCACTGGCTCTGGCCTCGCGAACACTTTCCCCTATTTCTTCTTCTTCTGCTGCTCGCGCCGAAATTTATTTCCTAGCCGTTGGCTATGTACACACACTCACTCGCGCGCTACATATATACAGAGTCCACGCGGCTCGCGACAATCACGATAATGGCGCGAACGCGGCCGTGCACGTCGACTTTATAAATTCGACGAGTCCGTCTCCTCGTCCCCCTCCACCATTCCATTCCATTCCAAGTTTATACACATGTGTATGTACATCTCGCTCACGGGCACTCACGGTGAGTGTGTTATGCGCGCGCGTGGATGCCGATTGCAGATCTTCCGATAGCGATACGCGTCAAGCGGACTGATTTTCGAAGATGACTAGCGGATTTTGTTCTTTTTTGGCCCCCGACGTGCTCTGCATAAAAAAAACCTGCACTAAAGAATAATTGTCTGAAGGTTTTTTTTTCGATGGATTAAGTAAATACTATTTTAGGGTAAAGGTTTTCCTTGTTTTCAAAAGATTCCTTTTTTGATTTTAGGTCATTTCAGAGGAAGTTAAGATAGACGTTTAATAGTTCATTGTGGAAAAAAACAACTATGTTTCAAGCTATCGATGATTTGATTTACAAGGACATATTTTATGAATGGTGGGAAAATTATTGAATGAAAGAATTTATGAATGAACGACTTAATATATCAATATCTGAAGTTGTGTAACTGATATCGTACTCAGATTTTTGTCCATGATCACTGCGTCTTGTTATAAGTGTCTCACGTAATGAGATTCGAGTACCTTGCAATTTTAGGCAGTTTATTGAGTAATATTTTGAAATACCGAGTCATCCTCTGCAATTTGGGTCTTTTCCACGCAAAAATTTTAAAATATGAACATTCTATAGTCATTTCTTCAATTACATTCTTCTATCAAAGTTATTATTAGGATTATATTTCATAAACATCCTAGGAACATTTTATAAATAATGCATCGCAGCATCATCAGTTATCGTAAGATGACAAATAGTCAGATGACAAAACAAAATTGGATCACGTGGTCGATAATTAATTTTCTAATAGATTTCGAAGTACCTCGAGCTTACCCTTTGTGGTAATTCTTGTTTTTAAATCCACTTAATAAATTAGTGGACCTAGAAAGCAGAATTTATGCACTAGAAAAATGTGACAGTGTCTTTCATGTTATTGCACTACATAACTTTTTTTCAATGTCTTCATTAGTATAATGATATAAGGATAAATTTATGATTCAATGTAAAAATGTACTTTCTAACGATGATTAGCTAAACATTTTTGCTTGAAAACACTTATTCAATATCACTTTTTGCAGTACAATTCGTCATCTACTTAAAATGATGGAGATATTAATTAGGTCATTTGACCTAATTAATATATAGAAAGTAGATTATTTCTGTTTAATGAAGGCAGAATCTGATTTTCAATTTGGATTGGATAATATAATGAATATCGAATTTCAAGTATTATTGATTGGGTAATTAAAAAACATTTTTTTATCAATAAATTGCATTATTTTATAAAATATATATTTTTACTCATTGCTGACTATATTTTGACTATTTTTTGACTAGGACTGTTGTTCTATCCTTTATCATTGTTGTCTTGTGCTTAGATCCTGCAATTTCGTTTTCATTCTTTTTGCAATCGAACAACCAATATTCTTTTCGCGTTCTATATCTTTTATAATGAAAATTTATTGGGGCTAATAGAATATGGAACACTAAAAAATCATAACAAAAATAGTTTCGAGGAAAAATTACAGGTCGAGTGTTTAATCTTCATCTATACAAACTTGCAACCAACAATTAAAGAAAGTTACACTTTACGATGTGGATATTGCACGCTATAAATCAATAATATAACGCCGAGTTTTCGACCCGAGTTTCGACCGCATGAATCTTCTTTGCAGACTCATGAAAATTACAGCCGGAACTTCATAAAACAATGACGACTGCACTTCTCTCTCTCTCTCTCTCTCTCTCTCTCTCTCTCTCTCTGACATACACGCTCGAAGTTTTGTTTGACATTTTTACAGAAGCGTATAATAGTTGATTGCTTGCGTGAGTTAACCTATTTGTCGAAACCATTTTTTTAATGTTTAGCCATAACAGCGCTGTTTTCCTTTTTTTAAAAATATACATATAAGGTTCGCTTAATATTTTTACGTTCATACGACGGCATTATCGGTGTTTTATCGATGACTAAGTAGTTATTTTGTAAGCTATTGTGCTTCAATGTAGTAGTTTCATACACTTACGCATGGATTGACTTTAATCGAGGTGGTGCGCGCTCTCCTGCATGCTAAATGAAATTTTTAAAGAAAAATTAGCTTCCTGTCATCAATCTTATCGAATTTATTGGAAGTCGCTCAGATGAGATCTTGATTGAACTGAATTTTATATCTGATGCTCGTGTTTTTTCCGCTGTTTTCGATATTATAAAATTTCTTATTTATATTGTTTATATAAAATTGGAAGTTGCGATAGTAATCGTTTACTTTCGAACAGAATTATTGTGTCTATATATATTTTGATATTTTCACAGTAAGGATCACTAGTATTTGTATACGAACGGGATAGATTTTTAATTTCGAAGCGTACATTTTTAAAATCAAAAGTTAATGATGCTTGGTTTGTAAGATTGGCGACTTTTCTTTATGTAGAAATATTATAACTATTATTATTATATTTCCATATAACATTACGATCTTTTTTAAAAATTATAATTAAAGATATAAGTATTGTAGACTTAAATGTTTTTGTATATCGAATAATTGATTTAAGTTACTGTAATTGAACGTCGATTCTATTCTATTGGACCTGAGAAAGTGTTATTTTAGCTTCTCTTAAAAATAAATGAAATACTTCATATACATCTTTTAGTATATTGATAAGTAAGGTTCCAGTACTCTCTAAATGATATTTGTAATATTGTGACAAACAAATTATTTAATTAATGAACTGGTTGATAAATCAATATATTATATTGATTTATGTAATAGGTACTTCTATCGTAATCAACATTCATAATTCTATCTTATATTTGTGATAAGATGGGAATCCTTAAGAATATATTTTTTGCAAAAATCACAAAACGGTTCTTCTGTAATATGATTTTTACTATAAAAAGAATTCCTCCTTAAAAAGTGGTCTAAAGGATTTCTTTTTGTAGGGCAAACCCCTTTCAAGTAAAACTATTTTCTAATGCAAGCAAAATTCTATATGCTATCCAAAAAATAAAAAAAATCGCACCTTATGATACTTATATTATAAAGATATATAGTCATATTTGACAAAGAAAAGTTATTTTATGAATGTATCGAAAACTAATACATCTTAAATGATTGCAGGTTTAATTTAAGCACTTCGATTATCACTGCTACGAGCAACAAAACAGCATTTTTTTCGCTAATGTAATTACAGTTTGTCAGATCTTAGTTAAAATAAGATTAAACTTTTGCTGATTTAAAATCTCTTGGCGAGTTCAGAAGCATGTAGATCGATTATAGCCGTCATGGAATGAGCTCATGTGTAACAACGTCGGTTAGACATGTAGGTATAAACATACCTCTTGATAAAATTTATTTATCTAACCGTTTTGAGCAACAATAAATATTGTTATAATTAAAACACGAAATATTCAGTATTTTATTAAAAATTAAAAATTTTTAGTATTTACATAATTGTGGTTAGCGATAAAGAATTAAAATTATTTGCACTAATTTGATAATTAGCTCAAGTTTGATTTTAAAATTTTAAATATAGAATCTTAAAAAGATGAAGCATAAAAGTAAAAAATTAATGAACAAAATTACGTACCCCCATAAAATTTTCAATGCTTCATATTGTGCGATTAAAAGAATGACAGCGGCGCTTGATCGTAATTTTATTTAAAACCCACATTATCCATTTTTCTCCTCCGCGCCTACACAATAGACGACGTGAGCCGAAGTGTTATTTCGCGTGCTTCACGAAGATGCATTTTTCAATAATAGTTTTCAATGAAAGGTCGGCAATAAAACGAAGCATGGATTTGCATTCTCAGGCATTAAATTATTTAAAAAAAAAAAAAAAAAAATGCGTGCGCGCGCACACACGTGCTAACGAGGGGCCGATGCTCGACCAATGCTCTACCATCGATTCGTTGATTTCGCTGCTGTATACATATAGATGACGTTCAGTCTCTGGAAGTGAGTGACGATGAAATCGAAGCTTTGCGGTTCTGCGAGCTTTTGAATAATAAAAACTGAACCGCTTGGTGTGAATAATAAATTAAAATTAAAAAGGAGCTTTGAGACCCCGATTCGTAAGTAAAAGTCGTAGCGGGTACTGTTACGCCATGTATGAATAAATGACAGTCTGCGGATTTTCTATTTGATGGGCTATTTTACATTTGCTAGATCAACAGTATAAGTGTTGAAGGATATTGACTATTTGGTTTGCTAGTTCAATTTTATAGAAATTTCGATTGGCGTATTTATTTACTTTTGATCACATCCAGTGTCATATGCTTTGACTACGCACTCTTTACTTTTTTACAACAACTTAAAAAATGTGGCATTACTTACCAATTAAGTGTAAAGGATTATGAAAGTCTATTTAAGGAAGCTCTAGAGGCTATGGCCAAAAGCTGTGGGTGCTGTAGAGGATTCTAAATATTTTATTTTATTTTTGACGTACAAATAGCTTAAAGGTTTTCTGAATATATCATTAACTTAAAGGTAGAATAATTATAGTGTAAAGTAAATTTTTAAGCAAAAAAATTAACTTTCAACAGGTTAACAAAATAAAATATGTAATAGATGTGTATGACTTATTTCAACATATACCTATTATTCAATATTGTAATGCCTATAATAAAACCTTTCTCCATAAGAGCTTATTCTAAATTTTTTAATTTTTAAGTTGTTAATCCTCTCCCCTCCCCTTTAAATTTTGCACACAGACATTTACAGAATACATCTATTATGATGTTTTCCAAAAATTTTCATTTATTTACAATAAATCGCTCAATCCACCTTAAAATCAGTGTATCATTCGAATAACAATTACGCTCGAATGATGTAGCACGAAAAAGTGAATTATGATGTGCTTATGTTCCAACATCTACTAAATCCACTTTCGATTTGGGCGATAATCGATTGGTTATGCTAGCGAATATTAACCTACCTGAAATGGACTCCATGGATTTTCGGATATCTACTTCTTAATGTTGGACGAGAAAAATTGTGTGAAGCTTTAATTTTGGGTGATTAAGAATATAATTAAATATTTTATAAGAATAAAATGGTTTGAAGATTTCGTAATAATTTTAATGGGTATAAAAATCAAAGTTTAATGCACAGACATCAAAGTTTAATGCACAGAAAATGCAATCGATATCCTATTTATCATCGCTTATTCTTAATTAAAGCAATTTGAAAGGTATTACTGATCATAATATATTTTACGAGAAATAAGTCAATAAATATAAATCTTAGTTCTCGTTGATCTGCGGGTTTACGCTATGACTTAAGATCCAATAGCAGTATTTCAGAAGTAATATTGAGCTACAATAGATATAATTATTCATTCTCATGTTGAATCGATTTTTTACTGAAAGTGTAAAAATGTAAAAGTTATCTCAATTATCATCCACCTAGAGCGAAATTTATTATTTTCTAATAAAAACTTGATTTTATAAAGCGGAAACTAAAACATACAACATTGGCATAAATTAAACTAACAAAATAAAATTATACCTTTATTAGAAGATAAAAAATATAATAACGAGAACAAATATTTGAATGATTCACTAATTATACTTGAATTTGTATACAAATAACCTCGTAACAAAACTAAATGTCACCCGGAGTCCTTGACAAATTTAATTTGAGCTAATTATTATTTAATTACCAACAAATGTAGTCTTCAATTATTTGGTTCTATAGTTGTTTAAAATTTTCAGTTCTCAAATCTTCTTGATTCAAAATATAAGGATTTCTAGGATATATTGAGATTATAAGAATACTCAAGTAAAGTACTTATCATATATTTTATAAAACCAGAAGCGGGAAATCACCCCCTGACAGTTGCATTGTCCACGGTAAATGATTGAGCTCAAAATCGTTAGCATCTTCGAATCGGGGCGCCCGGCAAACTTCCTGTGGCCAGAAAATTCGAAACAACTATAGCAAAAAAGAACTGAAACGAACAGCGCATAATTGAATCGCGTTACTCTGGGGCTGCCGCTTTAAAGTTTGGCCAAATTTTCCCGAGATTGCACTAAAATTTATGATAATTGCCTAATTAGGCAAATCGACTCGAAGCGAGTGTACGCGCAAGAGAGGGAGAGAGAGAGAGAGAGAGAGACGAGCGTCCCTCATTACACTCATTTAACGAACTGGGACTCTTTCTCTCTTTCGCCCGATGTAGATAACCTCGAAAAATCGACTGAACCGTCGTCGATAATTAAGAGTTAGTCGGGCTCTTTCCCGAGCTTATAGGTAGATCGACTGAAAATTACTTGTAGCTCTCGCTGCAATTATGCTAGCGTATAGTTGGACGAGGTTGCGACAACAAAAAAAAAAGAGTTGAAGACCGGGACGGATGGCTGAGCGGATTTTCCGATGATGACGCAAAGACAGTCGCTGCTTCGGCCATTGGGACAAATTGGGAAATGGTGAAAATGGATGTTTTATGGCTTTATCGGTGAAGCTGCTGCTACTACTGTTGTTGGCTCGCGGGAGGAATTGATTGAAAGCTTATTTTGTTTATGATGCGGGCCAGTTGGCTTGCGATTGATGAGTATGGATTGGTTTTTTTAACCCTTTGTTATTTTATTTACCAAAGCGCATAGATTTTGTGAATCTGTTCGTTGTTTCAAAGATGATTCGATTTTCCGAAATCTCAACGATTTAATTAAAACACGTAAAAGAATGGTTACTATACTAATATTTAAATAGATCACATTTTTTCGAGATTATCTTAGTCATATGGAAACAGTATCGGTTTTATTTAAATACTTTACTTCGTATGGAAATCATCAAGTTGAAATTATGAAGTCCTATTTTTTTAGATATTCTAAGAGATATCTAATTACATTGTCATCTATACTTAATACCATTGAATCGTTTGAACTTAACCGCACGAGATTTCCCCTGATAAAAACAATGATTATACTAAGATAATGAAGCTGCTATCTAATATGCAATGATTAAAAGCGATTAAAATATAATATAATATGTTGGATAAGATATATTTTCCCTGCTTTAAATTTTCCACTTTCTATATATTGCCTTAGCTGTGAACGCGGGCTATGTTCGATAAACACGGAAGGCAGTTTCCTCCCATTGAACCCAGTAAATCGTACATAACATATTTTCTCTTGTCTCTTGATCGAAATTCAGAAGAGCCAAATAGAAGAGGCCACTTAACACACAAGGAGAAAAAGCCTGAGGCTCTCTTTCTTTCGCCTGCAAATTAATCAAAATGCGAGAGGCATTCGACTGAAAGCTGATTGGACAATTGGCCGATAGTTGAGCCAATAAATTCTTTCACTCTTCTTCTGATTTGAATCACATAACACGTACACATATACGTATGTGTAACACACTAAGAATTCGTTGTCCAACGTCTCGCGTGTTACAATCGCTTATTTTCTTCTATTCGCGATGCCAGACTAGTCGCAGTAATTGTGATGATAAAGTAATCAGAAAATTGACAATGAAAATTACTTGGAAACTGTTTGAAAAATTGGTTCATTTTCTCATTTATATCGAATCATTTAAATTCTCTTTTTAACTAGTCCATCATTTCTACTATTTTTATAGCGAACATACTGTTTATATATTGTTTAATTGAATAAAAAATAAATGGTGCTGGATTGGGATTTTTAAAGAGTAATGGACGATACAAAGCAGTAACTCCTGATGGGTATGCTGGAAATAATTCATTTATATGAGAATTGGAATTCCATTTCTTCTTTAATATATAATGTTTGTTAATGGCTTTATTTGCAGATTTATGTAAATATAACTTAAACCAATATTATATAGATATGCATTAGAAATGATTATTAATTTTTATTTTAAAACTTGTCAACGTTCGTTTTATGTGTGGGGAGAAAAAATACCGAGTTAATTAGCACAAAAGAACTGCTTTCTTCTAGTTTATGAGGTATATATATATATA